>WTSP01016310.1:24569-55173 GCA_025331215.1 Actenoides lindsayi | reverse complement strand
GAGGCAGGTATTAAACACTCGCCTGAAAAATGAATATTGTGTTGCTTCCCATGAAGCTCAGCTGGTCTATTTTCTTTTTTTTTTTTTTTTTATTTTTTCTGGCTGGTATGATAGATGTATATTTGCATTGTGAGAAAAAAAAATGTCTTTATACTTTAACCCTCCTCATATCTGGGGAACCTGATAGAGGATGTGTCCTCAGAACACGACTACTTGACAGGGGCTTCCATGAGAAGGACGTTTTCTAGTTTGATGGGCGTACACACATCTCCCAGTATATACCCTACCGTGCACCCTGCATCTGAGTTCAAGTCTAACTCTTCCTCCCTCCCTTTCAGTTTTTTCCTGCAGTCATGAAAAGTATAGCTGCCAATTAAAAAGTGTAATTCCACCTTCTGAGACACTACCAGAGGCAGGGTAGGCTGGTCTCTCTTTTCACATTTTCTATGGGGTATTTTATACAGTTCTATACTTAGCCTTTTGGGTTTTTTTTAGATTCTATTCTTCAATGTTTAACTGCCTCTAATATGCCATAGGACTCCCTGGATACACAACTGAGAGTCATGAATTCAGCTCTTTTCCTCAAGTCTCTGTGTTCTCAGAGCAGGTAGTAGTTTAAGCTCCATACAAAGTCACTGACTCTGTGCAACTTCTTACCATTGTCTTTTTGTCAGCTTTCTGGACTGTGTAGCCCAAGATCTGTGCATTGCCATCATCTTGTGGAGGTGTCCACTCCAGGGCTGCATTAAATCCCCAAACATCTACAAGCTTTATATTCTGAGGAGGACCAGGCTTGTCTGCAGAGGAGACATGAAAAAAACCCTTAGCTTTTGGCTCAAGATCCCAGAGCTTTGTCACTTTTTCCCATGCAGGGGAAAAAAAAAAGAACTTCATAGCAATCTATAATTGTTCCATAGCAATACACTTCATACACTTCATTTATGTGAAGTTGAAATTGTAAACAGGAAAGTTGGGAAGTTTTCAAATACCCTCTTAATACTGTTCTGAGAGGCCTGAAACTGACTGAGAAATAGACAACATGGTAGAATTAGCAACATAGGAACCAGACAAATTCTTCCTTAAAATGTAGTAAGAAGTTTGTGTTGTTTGGATGGGTGTGATTAACTCTTTTACTAGAGTTTTATTACTTGCTTTGTTATCTCAGTGCAGTTCCTCAGTCTTTTAGGTACACTGAGAGTAACATAACCAACACAGGCACCTGAGTGTATATTCCTCTTGGCTAAGGAAGGATGGACATTTGGGAATATATCTGACTTTTTTTTCCTGTTGCCTCAGCGCTTGTTAGCTTGCCCACTAGTGACATTTCTCTGTAATGACTAGAAAAAGACCAAACTCTTGACGAGGTACAGAGTTCTATGTCCACTTTAAGATACCTGGAAATATACAGAAGAATATATATTCTAAAATTATAATAATTTTCTTTTTTCCTTCTTTTAAGGATCATGCATATTTATACCAATGATGTTTGGTCAATGCTGAAACATTTAAATTAGATTTGTTAGATATTATTCCATCTGTCTTAACTTGAAGATGCTAGTTCCCCATTTTGATACGTTAGATTGTTGCTCACAATTACAGGGCCTGGTGGGGAGATGATCATTGGGCCTGGGTAGATGGTCTTGTGATTAAGTGAAGGATAGCTCAGGATCATTCTAGATGGCTGAATGGAAAATGACTCCCCTTTTTGTAGCTAAGCTGGAAAAATGAAGAAAATAGTAATAATCTGATGGGTGTAGGTCAGTGCTGATAAGCAAAGCAAAAAGTAATGTAATTATAGATTGCTTGTAATTTAATTCCTTAAAGAAAGATATGCAAGCCAGTAATAAACCAGCCTTTGACTGTTATTAGGGGAACTGTGATGTTCTGTTTCAAAACATAACTTGCCAATTCTCTTCTCACTGTCATACTTTGGAATTAAAGACTGCTTTGTAATTAGTTTTTACTCTTTCTGTCCTCCTTCCAATTGCTAAACACTGAAGCCAACTAGAACACTCCATGTAGTCCAGTGAGGGCTATGGAATGCATTGTCCTCATTCCATTAATTGTCCTTGTCTTTCCTAGATTACACCAATATTTCAGAGGAAAAGTTGCCATTTTCTGTGTTTCTCAACAGCTACCAACCTCAGATAAAGCCTTCTCTATTTTTCTTCCCTGTTTCTGAGGTAGGGAATGGTAATGTCAAATGAACAACATTACTTATGAAGATGTGGTGATATATTTGTTATTACCCTGAATCACAACTTAAAGGAAAAAAATCTATCTGTATTTCTAGATGTCTATCTCCATTATACAGAAATCAATCAATCAGTTCTGATTTGGAGTGAAGAATTTGGGATACTGCATATGAATACCTACGTGGATATGAAAACTGTAACAGTCTCAGTGGGCAAAGCTCTACAATCCCTGAATAAGTGTACTATAATCTAACAGTAGACAGATGTGATGTTTGGCAATTTGTCTATTGTTTTCATTTCTACCTGCTGCTATAACCCTCTGCCTAGTTTTACAGGTATTTTTCTGTGTGCTTACCTGCAGATGTATCTACACAACAGTTGCTTTTGTTTTAAAGGGATGCTTACACAATGCTCTGTCAAAAACTGTGGCGATCTTGGTGATGGTAGTTGGTTTAGATAGTATGGGAAGAGGGTGATAAACTGAAGAAAAACACAAACTTGGGTGCAATGAAAGGAAAAAGAAGACTGTCAGGGAAAGCCTCACTGGACAGATAGATTCTGAAGCCTTTACCTTACTCCTCCTAGTTATCTAAAAACACTTACCTGGGAACTTCCCTTCAAAACTAAAAAAAAAAAATAAATGTAATGGCAGGTCATTTATTTGTTCAGTAATCTACTGGAAGAGTTAAGACTTGAGGAATGTGTGTATGTGTGAGTGTATATATTATATATATAGAAGACATTCTTAGGTATGGGTTTATGTGCATAGATATAGATATGATTGAGGGAGGGCAATTTCAGAATGTGACTTTATTAAGACTTTAAGCCTTAACCTGCTATTAGATTAACGTGGTAACAGCTCAATGATGTATTAAAAAAATCCATTTTAAAGAAATTGTTACATCTACACATGGTGGTACAGCTATGTCCTGGGTTTGGTTCAAGTTAATTGTCACCAGCAGCTGCTGGCCCAAGCAATTAGAAGGGGCCACAGCTGAGATAAATCACTGAATGAGCCAATGAGTTAATCAATACCACACTGAGTCATGCCCCTATATAAGAGGAGGGCTGGGCTGGGACAGAAGCACCTGTTTTCAGCTTGCTTCAGTGTGGTTGGAGCAGGCAAAGCTGGTTCCTTGGACACAGGTAGAGCCTTCTCAGTTTTTATTACTTGCTTTGTCTATCATTTCATTTGTACTGTTATTTTCATCTCTCTTTGTGTTGTTTTGTTTAAATTGCCTTTATCTCAACCCTTGGGTTCTCACCTTTTTTCTTCCTCCCAATTCTCCTTCCCCTCATAAAGGGGAGGGGGGAAGCAGTGGGTGAGCAGCTGTGTGGTGTGTAGCTGCTGGCAGAGGTTAAACCATGACAGTCCTTTTTGGCACCCAACATGGTGCTCGAAGTGTTGAGAGAGAGAAAATCTGACCAGAATGTGTTAAACCAATTTTGTCATATATGCTTTTTATTTGTTAAACAGTGCATGTTCACAATGCTGATCCATCTGTTTGTATGGTGGTGTTACATAAACCTGCAGATGTACTATGTGTTCCCCATGGTGCTGTTTTTCATCTCTGGGAAACACATTAGGGCTGTCATGTTGCTCCCCTGGACTCTGTCAGCCTATGATATGATTATACCCCTCAGCCTACAGCCTCTGCACTGGGAGACTGCCTGGGGAATGCAAGTACCAACCAGGCCCAACCCTGCTTAGCTTTCAAGACTCAAAACAAATACGTAGTTGTACATGCACTTGAACAGAAATTCCTTACAAAAGGGTATTTGGATTCTGAAACTAGACCTGGATTTAAAAAAAATGACTGGTTAAAATCATGCAAGGAAAAAAAATCCCTTAAGCACTATGGGACACCCAGATAATCCCACTCCCTCCAAAAGGTTCTAGGACATAGATTATTTCAAGCTGGGCAAATATACTAGGAAAATAAAAGTGACATGCTAGCCCTACTCTGAGCTTTGTCCTACTCATCTGCTATCAACCACTGTTGGAGAAGGGATTCTGAGGTAGGTAGATCTTTGGATTGTCTCAGTATGGCCACTGTTTTGTCTTGTATGATATGCTTAATTTTGATGTCTTCAGTTTCTTACCTATGATTTGCATTGTTATTGCAACTTTATCAGTCATGTTTTCTATCTGAAGAGTGACTTCATATGCTCCCGAGTGATGAAGCTCTGCCTTCCTGATGAAAAGGATTGTATCTGCATTGCTGTTCCGAATTCCCACATCTTTTGAGTCTAGAGTTTTACCATCTTTCATCCAGATGATTTTGGGTCTTGGTTTACCCTGAAGAGGGGTGAAAAAAATAATTTTTTTAGGCTACAACAGATTTCCATTTATCATTTTTTTTCAGTGATCTGTAAGTCTAGGAAGTCTGATTTAATATGCGGAGTTGAGATAATAAACTCTCTAAGTACTTCCCAATTCCCGCTTTCTTGCAGACAAATATTTGCTCCTGTCTGTGTGGTTTAGTGGCATTGTGCCCTGAGGACGCCAATTAGCTACAGTTAGAAAATGAAGTTATATTGAAAACAAAACCAGAAAAAAAATACCTATGTGCTGATCAGGTACTCTTTACCAGGCATCTGTGAAGCCAGCAGTTGATCTGGATGGCTTTCATTATTAGTAAGTAATGAAAGTCTTTAATAGCTGAGGAGTTATAGTCCCCCATCCCCCTTTCCTCCTCCCTTTCTTAAAACACTTAATTTTCTATCCCAAGGCATTTTTGAGATGTTTCAAAAAATTGTTACAATCTTGATGTCTTGGGATGTGAAACTTAGGGTATAATTCTTTCAGCATTGCGAACATTGTTTTGGTGAGTGTCAACCTGAACAGTCAGTGTTGCTACACCCATGGAAGATGATGTGTGAGGCCCACATCATATTTATTAACTGCATTCATAGTCAATGTAGGAGAAAATAACTGTAGGGTTTTTACTTTTCTGACAGATTAATTGAAACAGGGCAGCACAGGACTAGATGAATGCCAGGGGGGAGACCACCCAAACCAGCAGTCAGATCTGTTTAGGCTGCCCTGGAACTGATGTCTAAGGCACTGAAATTAGGACATATGCTGCCCTCAGCCTCTAGTGAATAGCAGAGAAAGCCCCTCTGGAAGGTTCCTCAATTTGCTGTGTGTCTGGAACATACTCTGTGAGATTGTATCTTTTTTCGTAGGCTACTAACGGAGATTAGGATACTCAAACTCTTGTTTTAGGTGCCTAAAGATAGGCAAAATAAAAATAAGTCTTTGGGCTTTGCTGTGCCTTCATTACAGGTTTGTCTGGTATTTGCTCAATGTCTGTGCTGCATCTTTTTTTTTCCTGTTGTATTAGGAGAAAAAAAATCTTTTATAAAAGTCAGGCCAACATCTGTCCAAAATTATGCTTAAAGGACTTCTAAAACACCTAGAAATTGCTGTTCTTTAATAGATGCTCTTTTTCTCTGGCATATAAATAATCAGGAAAATTATAACATTAGGGCTGATAATAAAACTTGAATGAGCAAAATCTTCCATTCTCCCCATGTGGTAACTGATTGTCATGCTGTCTTCTGCGAAGTCACCTCAGGCCTTTAGGTCTGAAATACTGGGCACAAGATTATTTTGTCCAGTTCTAGTGCACCTTCACCCTGGTCTGATTTCATAGAACTCTTCCAAAAACCTTTTAGAGGAAGATGTGACTTCCCTTCTCTATCTGGAAGGTGTGGTAGAAAGTCTTGAACACGTAAAAGGGTGTGGGTTTGTTTTGGTTTTCTCCTTATCCATGTCTGATTATTGGTGAACTTGACATGCCAAGAATTGACTATTTTACTTTCAACACGTGTATATTTTGTAACAATATGAGGACCATGTTTTAAAAATTTGGCTAGGGAAATGTTTTCAAAATAAGCCCCATCTACTTAAAATTGTATAATTATATGGAAGTTTTATTTACATTCCTCATTTGTCTTGGCAAATACTTGGCTAGGTTTTCAAACTGATTGCAAGATTTAATAGTTCTTGATGGATTGAGTAATGCAAATTGAGGATCTGGCCCTAAATATCTTGGCAAAAATGGGCATGAGAAATATCTTGAATATAAATCAAGCTTTGCTAATGTCAGTGTCCTCGTATGGTTGGTCAGATGTGTTCACTCACAGCACCTCCTTTTTTGAGGTGCTATGACTGCCAGTGAAAGATTGGAAGTGTTCCAAGTGTTGGTTTTCATATACTCTTATATTTATAGGCTGTGAAAAGCATGCACAGATAGAAGGCATGTTCCTAATACACATCTTGGAGGATAGGATTTCTGGAACGTGTAATAGGTAATCTGAGAGAGAACAGTGAGTGACAGAGTAGGTAAACAGCACATCAGAGAAACTTCAGGAAGTTTACTACCAGGAAAAAATGCATTTAAATACTTCTGGATGTTTAGATTCACATATACATGATGGGCAAGAAGACTGCTCAGTAATATTGTGAATTTTATCCACTAACAGCACGTAATATCCCTTCAATCAGGTACCTGTGCAGTTAATTTTGAAACAAGAAATGTACTGATCCCCTTCCATTCAGCAGAATGTCCTACCTGCTTAGTGCATTTGACAGAGAAAGAGTTGGGAATAATGTACTTTTCTGTATGCTTAAATCTAAGGTTTGTAATAGATTTGCAAACAGCATTTAGCCCAAGATACTTTGATATGGTATTTAATAGAATTTCAGTGTTAAATAACAGTGGTGACCACGAAAGTCACTGGCAGGGTTGCACAGAAACTGAGTAGTAGACAACGCTGAGTTACGCTTCATTCTGCCTGCTTGTGTTTCCTAGCTCAGGGTTCACAGTAATGCTAGTGTTTATGTATTTTCTCCTATATCCTTTCTGTAATTTGAATGTTATAATCATAGCTATTTAGAGCCTTTTTCTCAATAGGAATGGTGAGTGATTTAAGCTTTTTCAAAATGGAAAGTGAAATGTTCTTTTTGCTTTGGTTTTTTTGAGAGATCCTCAGTTTTGCATACTCTAAATAGCCTTTGCAGGATTAAGAATTGTAGCCACAGCTGCTATTCAATACTATTATAAATTCAATTCATTCAAAAAATACCTCTTGAATGAAAATCCTCTGCCTTAATTCTCAGGCTAAAATTTGGGGTTGATGGGTAGATTTTAGCTTTGTTTGTGAGTCTAACCTTTTAGGTAAGACAATTATTTGTACCAATACACAATTTATCTGTCAGTCTGCTACTCAAATAACTTTTGAATCAGTTCATTTCAGCTAAATATGACTGTGCACTAGAAATCTCTAAGATTGTTTTAGTACAGTCTCGTGAAAACTGGTGACAGGATGAAATACCAAAACCTCAGTTAGTGTCCCCATGGAGGGAAAGTCAGGGAAGACTAAACCTTTATTGGTTTTGTTTGGCAACAGCTGAGTGATCAGGCAGGGTAAATGAAGCTCTGCATTAGTTGCTATATGTGCTTTCTCCAGCCCAGAGAACTGAGGATGTGTCAGTGAGGACTACCTAGGGCAGTCCAGCAAAGAACTGGAAAATCCCTGGGGATGTTGCAGTGAGGCTGCTCTAAGCAGACAAGGTGTGTTGTTATGCTGATAGGATGGCGATGTAGAGGACATAAGACACACATCTGTAAAATGTCAATTTTTTTCAGTTTCTCTGCTTATGGGCTGACTTGTAAATTTTGTGTAAATTTTCTTCAACTCAGACATCAAAACAACAAAAATATATGGTTATTTTTTTTAAGACTTACATAACTTAAATATCAGATGTAAAGTCTTGAATTCTGCACGTGGCCAGACCTCAGTGAGGGGCCATTTTAACAATTTCAGAGATAAAAAAGTGAAAAAATGTAAATGTGTAACTATGAAGTAATGCAAGCATGCAATTCAAGGCAGGTACTTCCCAGTATTGGTTTGCAGCTGTTTACTGCCTAGATATGTCTTTGTGAAAAAGCAACTTTTCATGTAACCCAGTACCACGGGGCAGAAGATATGTATATCTTATGTAGGTTTTGCTCTTGTAGATTCCCCCTGCCCCCCACCGGTACTGCCCAAATAAGAACATAGCTGATGTGTGCATATATATCTCTGTTGCTGAAAAAAATGTTTTGCTTATCTCTAGCATCTTTTACACGCAAATTACAAAACTCTTTACTAATAGCATTGATGGAAACGTAATCGCTGTTAACCCTGGACAGCAGAGAAATTTTGGTTTCTTCAAGTTATAAATGAGGACTAGATTAAATGATATATCTATCATTACTGAGGATATCTGTCAGAAACAGAATCTACAGTCTACTATTTCTTTTCCTACATGTCAGTGGGAAAACCTTTTCCTTTCACACACTAATTCTTGCACTGTATTGATATTACAGACTTGCATCTGAAAAAAGGCATATAGTGCTTTGTGAATAGTGAACTATAGTTGCTTATACAGCTGTAGAAAAAGTTGAGACATTGTATTTCAGCAGTTTTGTGCATGCTATAGCAGCATGTGTAGTTACACACATGCACTCATGATAAGCCTTGCTGTGCTGTAGTTTTTACATCTTGAGCTCATGTACAGTTGTGGCATAATGGCCTAGCCTGTCATGAGAGAAATACAGCAATTTAGTGCACTTTGAGAGGTTGAGATGTTAACGACCATGAGAATCTTGTGCTATCTCCGGGGCTGGGCATCTGCTAAGCTGGCAGCCAAAATGGCTGAAGGAGGGAGTCTTGTGAAGATAAGACAGCCCTGTTGTGGCTAAACCAACAGGCATAAACAAATCTTGAAGAACTGAGTGTCTAAGCAGAGACCCTTGCCTAATTAACAGCAAAATTAATATTAAAGTTTACGCCCCTGAGTATGGTAATAAGCCTAAAGGAATACATGATAAACATAAATGTGTTACTGAACTCTCCGCCCAAATAATTCTAAACTTCATGTAGAAGGCAGGGACAGACAGATGTAGGATATAAAAATCATAAAGGGAATAGACCTCTCAGGGAGGAGAAGATGGAAAAGTCTAGCAGAGACAGTCAATGGGCTGTACTCCTCTTCCACTGTCCAAGACAGTGAGGCCTTCTTGGTAAGAATCACACCTTCAATATAGACAATAACTTTTATTTCCATTAGTATCAGTGTTGGAACTCAGGCCTGAGCCTCTGACTGCACTTAATGTTACCAGGGAATTCTTTACTTGAGCTTGATTATCCTTTTGCAGTTAGTGCATTTATCAAAAGTAATTCCAAACCTCTCTGTCATTTTAATAAATCAAACTTCCCTGTTTAACTTTTAAACTGTCTCAGCACAAGTCCTTAACCAGATTGAAATGGGCAACTACCATTTCAGCAGGAGCCCCTTAGCCAGGCTCCGAGATAGACACAAATGTCTCAGTTGCAAACCCCTCAGCCGGGGCCCTGAGACAGGACTCTCAGACTTTGCAAAACTGCTCAGAGAAACCCCTGGGCTCTGGCAGGCAAACATCTCACTCCCATCCTCAACAAGGCAACAGTAATGCCCAAACTATTATTTGTTTACACATAGGTTCTGTACAGGGCTACTTGTGATATACTATTTATGTACATACTCTTAATTTTTGTGCTCAGCCTTTCAGGAATGAGCATACACGCTTTTGGCAAAGAAGTTTCTCAGTAACATCATGTACCTTATCTCCAGAAGACTAGTTGGTTGAATTCTTACACTTTCATGTACTCTAAGATGCATCCGATGGTCTCTGGTCAATAAGAAAGAACAGGCTTGCACTTACAGCACTTACTTTTTCTTCCCCGAAAGGAGGGATTATGGAAGAAGCTGACTGTAAAAAAACATGGCTGAAGGAAGAGTGATTTTTATTTTTTCTTCTCCTTTCTTTCATGCTTGAGAGTTTTTTTTAAATCAGCCATACTTCATGGAATACTGCTTAAGTAGTGAAGCAATGGGAACATGCATGAGGGAAACTGCTTTAAGTAACAATAAATAACTATGACAACATAGAAGATGAGACATACCTGAAAAGGGATCACAATATTGATTGTCTCACCCACTTTCTTCACCAGAGTCTGTCTGAGATGGCGTGGCAACCAGATTTTGGGACGCTCTGCAGTTAAGCAGTAGTACAAAGTTAGGCATTAATACAAAATAAAATGTGAAGCTTTTGATGATTTGAAATATCATTTACATCACAAATAAGAAAAAAGACCAAGGAGGAGAAGCTTGGATACTTATAAGAGTAAGAAAATTGTGCAGATGCTGTTTATACAGTTAGGGAGTAATCAACTCTCCCAGTACTGTCAAATGTATCTGGTAAAAGTTACTGAATATAAGTTTAGTAGAAAATCTCAGAAATTTACAACTCAGAAGATTTCAGTGACAACAGGATTTGTAAAACTGTGCTGCATCTGACATGCTAGATTTGCATAACTTCTGTTGGACATGAGAAGTCTACGTGGATGTTGTCTCTTTGGAGAAATGTATCAGTTCAGCAGAAGGGCTAAGACAAAGGCTATACTGCAGTAAAAGAGTGATTATAGACTATTGATTAATCTATGCTATACTGATACTGCAGCTCCTTCTAAATTGCCATTTGGAGGCATTTATGGACTTGATTATCATAAACTAGAGCCATCAATAGATTCTTTCTGCAGTCATTCAGTTATAGCTCTGAGGTGAAAGGAGTGGAGTCTCTTTTCACTAATAAAAAAAGAGGACCTTAGTGCATTTTTTTCATCTAGTTCCTGCTATCTTTCCTCTACCTCAATGGAAAGCTCTCTGTGTTCTCCATGTGTTCCTTATTCTTTTCCTAGTAACTTATAGAGAGAATTTCTTAACATACAGTTGAAGTATCTGTCTTCATGTCCATTTAGTTTTGAGATGCATTACAACTCGGTTTCATTTACACGGAGTCATTTAACTGCCAGTGAGACTCTGGCAGACACTTTGTGTGAGTCAGGGTTGAGGAATCCACTATTAGCAGCTCTTGATATCTTTTGCACAACAGCCAAATGAATTATAATCTACTGCTGTTGGGTGATAGGCACAGTGTTAATTAATAACTGAGGGCAATCAAGTACAGATAAATGCTTTTATTTAAATAGATCTCTTGCTGTAGCCAACATGGTCATTTTGCAGTAATGTCTCTCTGCTAGAAAAACCTGTTACAAGTATTAAAAGAAAAATACATCTCTTTTATGCTGACAGTGCTGTTACAGGATGTGAAGTGTCCCTATTTTGAAAGTAAGAAGTGGGATTTTGTTTTAAGAGCTATGCTTTAGGAATATAAAACCCGGACAGTATAATAATGTTCTCAGAATCAGAACATATCAGGTGGTGCCTACTCAAAGTGGAAAAGCTGTTTGGGTGTTACTCTCAGAAGGAGGCAGAATTTTGACCAGGGGAAACAGATCAGTAAGATTTACTCAGTCTAGATACTCACGCAGGATTTCTTGAACAGTGACAGGCTCTTTGATTATTGCTGCTTCACTCTCACCAGCCAAGTTTATGGCCTTTATACGGAAATAAAGTTTGTCCCCTGTGACCAGGTCTTTAATCAGTGCAGATGTGCGCTCAGTTAGGCCAGGAAGAGCTGGAATCCATTCTGTAGCTGCAAGAACAGGATTTGCATATTGTAATAATGGATTATTTTTCCAAACTGATGCCTTGTGTACAATCGGAACTAAATTTGTATTGGTGTAAAATGACTTTTGTTGTATTTTAAGTGTTGTATGGCATACTAAGTAGGCTGGAAAAAGAACTCTGGATCTAGACGATGTGTTTACACACACAGTTAAGGAATGTACACAGTTTATTCAAAATAGCTATGTGTAAAGGAAACATCTTTGGGCAGTTCCTCTGCCATTCTGTTTTACAGAGCTTAGAGCTGTGGGGCTTCTCTACATTTATTTTGATGAGCAAAAGCAGGGAGAGGAGAGAATTTTGGAAGTATTTTTAGCAAGTAAGTGAAACCTTGATTCAATTTTTTTCTTCAAATAAGTGTACCTCCTGTGGATGTCCAAATAGATTAGTGAGAGCCACATAGGCTGAAAACAGTAGTAGGCAACATAAATGTTGGAATTTATAATAAACTTCTCAACTGACACAGTGAAACAGAATTCCCTTAGTTACTCTAATGACACAGAAGTACGACTGCAAATCATTCTTCTGTGATAATGACATAGGGATTCTGGCAATTCCACCATGGTATCTCACTGAAGACTATAAATTACTTCTGGGTAAGTTATACCCTGTAAAAACCCTAGTCTAGGTTATATGGCACTTCAGCTTAGGGTCAGGAAAAAAATCATGACTGTAGTGACTAAATTTATTTGATTTTTTTTTAATGACAAAAATGTTACATTGTAGCATCACAGTAAATTGAGTGTGGTAGATATGGTGCAGTTATACTTGTTATTATCAGACCACTAGTATTAAATAAGGTAAGTTACGTCAAAGTTTGACTGATGTTCTCACAATTGTTGTGTTATATTGGTTTGAAGGGATACAGAATTTGTGAAGGCTACAAAAGCATGGTAGTGACTACAGAACTTGGATTTTTGTAGTACTTTTCTGTATTTAAGTTTATGATGATTGTGAAGATGATGTTATGGTTGATGTGACTTTTCCATTTTGACAGCCATGTTGTGAATAAGTCTGGTGATAGTTGGCAAGGAAGTTAGTTACAGCCTAGAGTTTAAATGTAATGATATTGGATATGGTTAATTTATAGAGATATTGCAGTGAAGCAATCATAACTGTAGTACTTTGATAACGTTCAATTGCTGCTGCCTGGTGCTCATGCTTACTTACATCCATCTTTGCAGTATTCTACAATATAACCATCTAATCCCCCAGCTCCAATCCTCTCAGGGGGTCTCCACTTCAAGGCAACAGTGCTGTCAGAAACATCTTCCACTGTAAAGTTGGTTGGTTCACTTGGAGGAGCTGTGAGGAAATAGCATAGAAGTTAATTCTGAGAAACAGCAATGCAACTACAAGAATTCAAAGGCTATGGGAGGAGTGATTAGCAGCTGAATTATATATCACTATCTGGCTTAATAAAATAAATGTAGGTGAAGCTCATTTGCAGAATGTAACACCTAAAACTTCAATCAATGAAAAGTGCAGCATAAAATTCCTATAATAGGGAAAGAAGAGGTTAAGATAGTAGTTTCTATTCACATATACTGCCTTGTACATAGAAACCAACGAAAAAACCAAGAGTTGTAGAAGGGAGTCAAATTGTTGGCAGGAGTCTGCAGAAAAGTTTAGAATAAAAATGCATAGAATTTGTATGCTGTACTTACATCCTCACTATAACTAGACAAAACTCAGTCAGAGCACCAAATCAGTCAGTGGCTAAATTTGACCTCCCTCATTTTCTTCTAACAGTGGAGGAAATGGCCAAAAGTTACGGCTACATGTTCACAAAAACACTAGTTCTGATCTGCACATTTGTAATAGAGACAGGCTCTAAGAAAAATGTTGGGAGGCTGAAAAAATTTAACTTCCATTAGATACAGCCATTTCTTATCTTTTCAGAACAGCAGTGTCATGACTTTTTTTAAATCCAGAGTTCAGAAAGATGACTAGCTAAATTTGTGTGTCTTAAGCATGATGGTTATCCACTAACTAAAAAACAATCAAGAAAGCCTTTACTGGAAAATCTTAAATACACCGTAAATGTGAAATTGATTCCAAAAAGCAAATAGGTTACTTTTTCAAAATAACATTTAGAGTGCTGGAACATAAAATTTAGTATACATGGCATGAAAACAATCATGTTAAAGAAGGTATGTTTGGCATACTCTGTTTAGATATAAAATAAACTGAACATCTTTTGAATATACATAGCAGATTTTACATATTAGAAGCATTCCATATATAAAGTAAGTTAAATGCAGGTTTATATATTGTGCAACCAATTGAAATTGATCTTAATTCCCAAAGTTATTGTAAGGAAAAATGCCACCCAGTTTCCTTTCTGTAGCTGAGTCAAAATTTTTGCTATCCAAATGGCAGCAAGGACTGTGAACAACACACAGGAGGCAAAGGCAGTTGGGAGCGTATACAACTGCACGGTACACAATCAAAACCCCAAACCTCTTCTCTGCAGCAGTTAAGTGTGAACTTTATCCTTAATCAAGAAAAACTCTGCCTATCCCATGAAAACTTTGGACCTTTTATTCCAGTAGCTCCGCTGGATGGTTTTCGTTTGCTGCCTTTTGTTGCAGACCAGACGTTGTGTGTTTGAAATCCAGAATTAAGAGACCCTTCTTGCAGTCCATCCTTTCCTTCTGACCCCGTCACTGCATCATCTGCTTTTACATTATCTCCTTCAGCAGGCTGGCCCCCTTTGCTGGTATTTGTAGATTTAGCAACTCTAGTCATTTTAATATCCAGCTATTTGTATTTTTGTGGGTCTTCTTTCTAAAGCTTTTAGCAGGCAGGCTTCCCGAAGACTGTTTTAGTTTGCTCTTTGCTCAGGGACTGCAGGAGACCCTGTGCTGCTGTGTTGGGAAGGATTATTTATAGAAAATCATTCCTCAAATATTATCTTAATCAGCTATCCTTTTAGCTGTGGAGAGGGCCAGGATTAAGAGAGTAACTGGGTGGGATACTGTGATATTTACACCCATAAGGGAAGGGGGGAAGCTGAGAGGTACAGGGAAATTTCTGTCAATTAGTTCTCCTCCTTTCCAGATCCAGCTTGACTCTCGCACTTCTAATTATAACAACTAAAAATTCATCAGCAATTTCATGAAACTGGAACCTCTGTGCTTCTCAGGAAGGGGAATGAGAGATATGAGGAAGATTACAATGGAAAAGGTTGATTAAATATAGCCTATACAGATGCTTGATAGCCTCTTTCCTAAAACATTTTTTCAGGGGTAAAAGTAGTTGAAGAGAAAAGGTGAAAATTATCTTGTCTTGTTTTTGCCCTAGAAATCGTATAGCATGTTAAAACTCACCAATTGGCATGAAGGGCTGTGAGGCAGGGCTTGGCCGGGACATGCCAATAGAATTCACAGCATAAATCCGCATCTCATAAACCACTCCTTCAATCATTCGCTTGGCTTCATAGGTTAGCTCTTTTAAAAGGTCGAAGTTCAGTCTCATCCACCGATAGCTTTTCTTCTTCTTTCTCTCTAAAATATAGCCTGGAAAGGATAGCTCTTTTCATGTGAAAGAACTGCAAATCATTCTCTCACATGCAGGAAAATAAAAGAAAATCACCTTCACCCCTCCCCAATGGCATAAGAGCCAAACATGATTCAGAATTATTGACTATAACTGAACTGTGTGAAGCCTTGGTATTATCCTCCAGTTTCCTTTTATATTGCTTTCTATCTGACGTTCTCACCTGGACAATCATACTTTGCAGAGTCAGAAATTATTTAGAACTGTCCGTGTCTGTGCTTTTAGCACACTTTGCAGCTATACACTACTGTTAAGGTATTTAGATGTCTTCAAAATCCAGATACTATCAGAGCTAGTTTAAATGTTGCCATTCATGCCTAATAGCAGAGAAGGGTCTGAGGCACAGCAGTTCCACAGAAAGCCCTTTCAGTGAAGGAGAAATTGCCTTGTAATGTGTAAGATGAGACAGAGCTAAAAATGTAATTTCTTATATTCTACTGCAATTCACTAATCTTGATTAACAGCACAAATCCCAATGCAAAAAAAAAATTAATTGGAGGAAGTTTGATGCTGCCTGTTTGTTTTTTAAATGATTTATCAAAGAATGGTTGTTGGATCTGTGTCCACTGCTAAACGGTGGAGTTGGGGAGTGTTTCCCAGACAGTACAGATCCTAGCACTGCTTCACTCCTACAGTGGAGCAAGTCCTGGACAAGCACAAATGTTTTTTGCTCTGATTTCATCGGGAAGGAAAGTGAACCTGTATCCTGGCAGAGGACCAGGAGAGCTGAATGCGCTGCAGAACAAATCTGTAGAATAGCTTTGATGTATGTAGTCTGTACACCCAGAATCCAGGGATTTAATACATCTCCCTTGCCCCCTCAACACCCACAGCCTTTCCCACACTACCATGCTGTTTTTCAGAATGACTAAGTCTGGCTGGGTTATCAGTTAAAAAGATAAACTTCTCGTTTCCCAAAACTGGGAATGGAATATGTGATTCTTGATCCTTAATATGGAAGATGCTGCTTCTCTTGTGTTGCAGATTGTGTGCCTGGATGTGAGGCTTAGAGACTTCTTTTAAATAGATTTTTTTTTAAAGCTATTAATCTTTCCAACTACGGAGTCAATCAGAAAATACACTGAATAGCAATGTACACAACATGTATTTGTATGTATTTTACCTCTGTTCCTACCCATAGTCTAGACAGAATATGTCTGTAACTGGTCAGCTACAATAGTTTTATGTCTTCAGCAAACACTTTGCTAAGGCTGATGACTGGAGCTGTGTGGGTCAGCTCACAAAGGCTGTAGCTATCCAACTTGCAGCTGTGCCTTTGGTACAGCTGGGAAGGATGATTCCCACCTACGGCATCTAAATGGAGGTGGAGAACAGCAGGTACGTTTTGATGGGTTACAGGCAGGGACATCCTGCACCAGAAGCCTTTTCTGTTTACCTCAAATTGCAAGAGCAGCAGGGGAGTCTACAGAATGTTTTGGGAAGTGAGTGGTGGAAGTACCTTTCAGCTGACAGGCCGCATCATCACTTCTAATGTATAAAGTTACTCCTGGCATGCCTGTTTTCAGTAGCTTTGAACAGGGTGAAATGCTGTCAGGCAAAGAACCTATGGTTCCTGTGACATGTTCCTGCTTTTTTGCTCTCTTCACCAGGGTCTGTGAGACCAAGTGAAGTTTCAGCAACTTGGTTTCTGTTTTTCTGGCACTTCAGATATGTTTAGTTTCCTGTCAGAACTGAGACACTTCTTCATTGTGGCATACCAGAGTTGCAATTAAAAAAACCCAACCAAACAAAAATGTACAAAGGAGGTGAAAAGACAATACCAGTACTGTTGGTGACCTTTGGTGAAGCAGGTTATTTATGCAAATGCACGGAATGTAGGATAGGTAAAAGATACTGCTTTGGTAATATAAAAAGTACATGACATCTCATGAAAGATTTGTGTAACATTAAAGATGGGGTGTTAAATTTCTGTTCTCTAGCTGTTGGATATAGCTAATAAAGACTGTAGTAGACTGCCTACAATGCCAGCTGTAACAATAAGAAGTAAGAATGCGTAGAAACTTAGTGCTATGGGGATGTTGCTGATCACTTCTGCTTGTTTCCTGTACTGCATGAGAACTTTGACTTCTAGTTTTCAGTACAGATGTTAAAGTAATTAAGAGGACTGAAGAGTATTATGTGACCTGTGGCGTGTCGTTGCACGTGAGGTAGAATTACAAATTTTTCTAAAAGCAGCAAGTATTGCTTGAGATGGCAGGTGACTAGAGTTGATGACTGAGATGGCCACAGATCTGTTTTGGGATTGCTGGATAAGTCTGAAGGCCTGTTTACTGACCGAAGATTTCAGTCTTCAATGAGAATGCTTAGCTTTAACTGTTTGTGGTATCATCTACTTGCGCTTTGGGTAACTTAGGGAAATAATTCTTTGATTCAACTATCACAGGTAGGGGGCACTCTCTACCTAAAATTGGAGGGCCAGACTCTAGACCAGTTTAAACGTTTTGTTATATTAGTTTCTCAGGGTCAGCCTTACCGAGTACTGGTTGCCCACCATCATATTGAGGTGGTTGCCACTGCACAGTACAGTAATCTTCTCCAATGTTGCTGATTTTGGGAGCTTCCGGAGGGTCAGGAACATCTGAAGAAAGTGTGCAAATCAATGAGAGTTGTGACCGTTTCAATTCCTCTATACATGTCCATGAAATATTTTTCTTCAATGTTTTTTTCCGTATGGTATTGATACAACTTTGTCAGATAACAATAGTAGGTACAATCAAGACTGTATTATCTTAGTCTAAAGTGAACCTTGCTCTTTGATGCTTCTATGTTAGGTTAGTTTTCCTTTAAATATCAGTTATTCAGCTCTTGTTCTTCACAGAAATAATCAACTTCTTGCAAAAATGTAAGGTTAACAAGTAATTCTGTTCTGTAAGAGGCAGCTTGTTCCAGGCTGTCCTATTTTCTGTAGAATAAACTTTATATAGAATGCAATGACTGCATGTCTCACATTTTTGTTATTTTGGATATATTTATAGTGAATATCCTGATTTAGGATTTATAAAAGATGAAAAGAGACTTACAATTCACTGCTTGGGTGAATACTAAATTCTAAGACTGTAGGTTAAAGTATTTTCTCTTTTTTTCTAAGTTTGCTTATAACCTGATCTTTTATCATTCCTGGCAAGGTATAAACAAGTTAAATATTATGAAGAATTTTATAAAAATTACTGCCTCAAAATAATTCCATTAGCCACTTACTACTTACAAAATTTGATTAAATACATAATCCACAACAAAATGAGTTTTTCTTATCCCAGAGAGGCATGAAGCATATACTTCAGAATGGAATACCATCTATAAAATGATAGGGTCACCTGAAACTAGAAATAAATTAAAAAGAAATACATGGATTTCTACTGGGAATTGTTCTCTTACCTTTTCACATGGAAGGTAACTACCTGTGAAAAATACTTCTGCTAAATTTTGTGGTTGATGGTATACCTGCCTGTATGATTCTTTTTCTTTTTTTCTAAACCTAAAGTCAGAACTTGTCTCAGTTTGAGAGAGGGGAGAGTTTCAGTGACCTCAAGGTGCTCTGATTGTTTCCTTCCTTCACTTACCAATAACTTTGACTGTGATATCAGCCTTATCTTCTCCCACTGGATTCTTAACTGTAACTCTGTATACTCCCTCATCCTCCTTTTCTGCTCCTTCAATGATGAAGACACAGTGGTCTTCATGCATCTCCACACGTACTCTGCCTTCAGATTCAAACAGAAGCTGTAGGCAGTGAAAGTAAAAGATAAAGTCATTCTAAGTTGTGCCAGGGACAGCCTGATGAGCCTGTATTCAAGTTGATGAAAATCTCAAAATCATTGAATATTACAAAAATTATTGAAAAGCTGTTAGATTATTCAAGTTCTGTCTGTATATAGTAGAGAGAAAATATAGACTAAGTGGCTCACACAAATAACACTTGAGTAAATTGGTTCTAAAAGTCTGCAGGTTGTTAACTGAGTATGTATAACTAGCACTGACTGTTAAGCTTCAAAGAAGTAGCTGAGTATTTCCACATAATCCTGCTTGGGATAGCTGCTAGTATCAATGTAAAAAGCTTAACGGGTAACAGTTTGGGTACTGTGTAAACTCAGTCTGAAAATTCAAATGGTTGAGCAAACATTCCTCATCAACAGTGTCTACATTTGGCTTGACATGACATGGATTTGACCAATTTCCCTGCTACAAAATTTACCTTTTCTTGTAACTGTTGATGGCACCAGTGTGATTTCTGTCATGTCATATGGGCTAACTTTCTACTCTTCACTGAGGTCTCAACATAATGACCACAACTTTGCTGTACATTTATAATATTCCTTTCTTCCTTGTGACCACATATCTTTAGACTTAGAACAGGAAAAATTATAAAGCATGTGGCTGAACAGTGAATAAATAGTACAGCAGAATCCTAACCCTGAGAAAGTTTTATTGTTGCATAATAAATGTAAAGTATTTTTGACTGTATTCACGTAAGTTATTTATGACAAAAGGAAACCTGTTGGAAAGTGAATCCTCTTTCACTGTTTTGTACATAATAGTCCACCCTCTAGACCCACTGTCGTCTTTCCCTGTGTCCTCTAAGATTTTTGTCCTGTTTTTTCTCCAGTTATTACTGAAGCTTACGGGTGTGTGTTTGTGGGGGGCATAAGTATTCACAAATATATTCAAGTCTTGAGAACTGCTTTGATTCCTTGAAATCCAGCCACCATGTAATGGTGATTAAAAAGATTTCCTCAATCAGCAACTTAATCTAAAATTACCACATCTCTTGTGCCTGTTCAAACTGTTTGGTAATAACCATTGTGAGGCATGGTGTTGGGTCTGATATGCTCTTTGCTTCACCAGTTTTAATATCTATTGACTTTATTTCTTTTGGAATACACCCTTTCATCTGAAAAACACTAAGCATATTTGTGCGTCTGGATAAATAATAAGGATCTTACCTTACTATCAGTATTTAAATCACTGCCATTTTCTGAGGGAGTGATGGAATCATCATTGCTTTGAACAAGGTCGCCTTTCTAGGTAAGAAAGAAACCACAAAATCAAGTAAGTCTTTCTGAGCAGAGCAGTACAGCCACTTCTGCAAGACACAGAAGAGTCAATAGGTTTGTTAGGGGGGTGAATATGGTGGCGTGAGAAAAGCAACGAGCAAGGTGAGGCAGCAAGCAGATGTGGGAAGGAAATCAGCTGATACTAAAGTAAAAACCAGAAATGGAAATAGATCTATCCGACTGCAGTGAATTAAGGGAAGGGTGAGTCAGCAAAAAACATTTTTCAGCTTAACAGGGATGCATGACATTCCTGAAGTAGAATTGTAACTGGCTGTGAATCTGTCGTGGTACTAGTTACTCATCTTGTGTAACTACAGAAGGACGGACTACTTCTTGCTGTAACAATAGGATAGTAAGTTGATGTGTTATAACAGTCAGATATATAGTCATGTTTGTAACACATCAGACAATGTATTCTGAAGTCATGCTACTGTTTGTTTGGGATTTCATTACTAAGTATGTTATACTTCAAACCAAGACTGGCTTCTTTTACTCGTATGTTGAGACCTCATGCTTTAAAAATAACACTATATAGGAGCTGTTGGATACCAAATCATCACTGTGTCAGAGGAACTTGTGTATAAGAGTCAATTACTCTTGGTTCCCAAACGAGAGAAAAATGGCTTTTTAGTTTGTTTCCATACGAATTCTGCATTGCAGAACAAAGTCCGGAGTGTTATTAGGTATGCTAACCTGAACAAAGAATGCAGCAGAACCATGAAGTGAGATTGGGGAAATTTACATAATTGGCAATATTGTCTATATCTACATCTATGGGAAGTGTAATGATGTTGTAGAATATATATGCAAAGTATTTCTGTGTTTTGTGGCAGTTATAGCTCAAGAGACCACAGATGGTGAGGGGTGGGGATGTTTTGAGATGGACAGAAAAGAAGCTCATTTAACATTTTGTCTAGCTTCAAAGCTTTCTTTGATGTTTTGTAATTGCTTCAAATAGCATGTCTCCTCTATTTTCATTATACCAAATACAGTTGTACCCCAGTGGTCTGCTAAGAAAACATTTACTTCAGACTAGAATTCTTAATAAAAGAAACTTCCATCTCTAGAACATGTCCATCCTATCAGCTGGAAGTGATGGGGATGACTCATCATTTTTCTTTCTCTGAGGTAGGAAGATTATAAATGTGTATGTTATCCTACTCTCTGGGTGTACATATGTCTGCTCATATATATACTCAGCACCTTCTTTTGGAATAGAAGAATAGGCACAGCTCAGAAAAAGAAGTTCAGGATAACTCTCACAAAACCAGCTAAATCCCAAATAGCTGCATTGCAGATATTGTAATTTTCTTGTACTTTTAAAACTTCAAGTAATTTAGTTTTCCTTTTAACTAAGAATTGTAAGTCGAAGTAAGATTTGAGAAAGAAACTAAACTTCCTGTTGTTGTGACTTACTTGTCTCAGACACTGTCAGCTTGCACATTACCTTGCTTACTTTCTGCCAGATAACAGTGGGTGTTGGGTCTCCTGATATGGGAACATCCACTCTCAATTTGTTCCCAGCCACCACGACAATAGTGTCAGGGGACTGGCCCAGACAGTCAAGGTGGATTTTAGGAGGTTCTACAGCAAAAGCAGAGAAAATAAGTTTTAAATATAGTTTGAGTGTTCTATATGGAAAAAAAGTGAATATTCATACATTAAATTAAAAATTAAAACACACTGCTTCCTTTGCTATTGAAAATATGTTTACTTGCATATAAATAATGACTGCTGTTCTTACCTTCTCTTGGTACAAAATCAATCTTGACCTCTGGGGGAGGAAAAAAAGGGGGAGGGGAGTGATAGGAGAAAGATCAGAAAACAGAATTCACATAGCATTTGTACCCACAAGGTAACTTTAAAACTATTAATCATTAAAACCTCATAAGGCATATACATCAACAGATTAATAAACTGGAAAACAGTCTGTTAGACAATGCAATAACACACAATAAGAGGGAAAAACAGTGTGCCTCTATTGTATAACCATGATTAATGCTATTGTTTTAACCCCTCTGGAATGCCCATTGCATATTCTAAGATAACTTACCCAAAAACTGAAGCTTGGCAGAAAGGTTGTAAGCAAATCCCTGAGGGATGAAGGAATAATCAGCCTCATCATCTGGTGTTACGTCCTCAATAGTTAGTTTATGGATTCTGGAAATGCGAACAAATATATTCCACTTCCTTACCTTACCTCTTCAGGAGAAACAGGGCTATCTCAAGAGACAAGGTGCAGGCTACAGAATATTAACAGATATTATTGTTTTTCTCACTTTGCCCTAACATCAAGTCAATAGACTGCTCTACTTTCAGTATTCAAGCAAATTCATATCAGCATGTTGTCTGTGAATGGATTTTTCTTGTCAAGGTAGATGCATAGTCTAGTCTGAATAGAGGAAGCAGTTTCTCTGCTTTAGTCCAGTCTGTTACCATTACAAGCACAACTATTAACATTGCTGACTGGTTTCATTTGACCAGACTGTGACTAAGATAAAATCTGGAAAAACAAGATAAAAAATTGATGCTCCCTTCCTGTATTATTGTAAATTCAAAATAATACAAAGGGAGTACCAAGGAAGACTTTACCTAACATGTAATGCTTATGTATCTTCTGAATCTTCTTAGTCTTCATTTCTGGTAGTTGGTAAAAGTGCTAAGAAACTTGAGCACGGAATTGCACAACTGTATGTGTTAATATAAACCCTAATTTCCTGAAGAGATTTATAGGTAAGTGCTATCTTAATCTGTTTAAACAGTACCACCAATTTTAAAATTATCAACATACCAAGAAAACATGAAATCCTGGTGCAAATGGAGAATGAATTCTGCTGATACGCCACTGCTTCCATACATGCAAAACGTACCAGCAGAGTAAGGCTGCATGGGTACCAAAGCTGGTCTGTGACTATATGGCAATTGCATGCAAGAAGGTTTTTAACTTTTTTGATTTTAGCTGGAGTCAGGACAAAGTCTCGTTTTATATTCCTATCCCCTGAGGTAATAGTTTCTGTGGACTGTAATGTAATAACCACACCTGTACTGCTTTCTGAAAGGCGACTAACCTGCCAATGTGGGAGATCTTTATCCTTTCATCTGGGACCACCTCTTTTCCATTTTTCAACCAGATTCCTTTCACATTTTCATCAGAAACTTCACACTTGAAGACTGCCTGGTCACGTGCCTTCACTGTCAGATCCGCAATGCTCTGATATACTTCCAGCTTTTTCTCTGGTGTTTTTAGAATAATTGATACACACATCAACAACTCAAAATAGCTCTAGAAGTAAAGAGTTGGCGTGGATTTACTGGCTAGGGCTGAGCAAGCTGTTTGTGAAAGAGTGAAATATAAAGGGAAATCCACAGCATGCAGAACTTCAACAAGACTGACAGCTAAGCATCTATTATTAACAGGGCATCTGTTACATCAAGCATAGAGGTCCAAGTTCTCATCGAGGCCTTTATTATCAAACTTTATACCCCTTATTAAGTCTTATCTGTCCCTGGCATGAGGATTGTCCTACCCCTATGCACTATCCTGGACAAGGTTACCTTCAGCACATTTCCATTTCTCAGCTTCCCTGGTCCTGTAATATTACTTATGCCTACCTTGTACAATTAGTTCAGCGACTGATACCCCACCATTGGTCTTCACAGTGTAGTGTCCACTATCCTCCTTGGTCGACTCATTAATAATTAGGTACTGCTTTTTTCCATCTTTCTTGAATCGGTATTTGAATGTTTCTTCCCTTGTTAGTTCAATTCCATCTTTTTCCCTGCAATGCCAAATTGTGTTGAGTCATTTTTCTATGGTTGGAAGAAGAGTGTAAAAGTCAGCTCAGTGTTGCTAGAGATTGGAAGTCACAAGATAAATCCAGTCTCTGCAGCATTTCAAGTTAGCAGAAAATAGACAGTTGCACAAATGTTAATGGAACCTAAAACTAGAATGCTTCTTGCTTGACCATTAATTTTCACTAGGTATTTGACTTCTGCTTCAAGAGAGTCCAGACAAAGGAGACAGGAAGCACACAGCCACCAGTTATGGCCCTGTGCAAAAGATGGATATCTATTTTAATATGACCACCACCACCAATTTAATTGAATCAGAGTAGGGTCATAAGAAATAAAACCTAAATCTTTACATACCTTGCCCCCACCCCTCCCTTCTTTCCAGGCTTAACTTCACTCCTGATTTTCTCTACAAGAAGAAAATTTTAGGATGGAATTAAATGAAGCTATATGTCTGAATTTGTAACCCTTTCCATTTAAGGATGCCACATATCTAAGATGTTACTAAATTAAGGTTCACCATAGATCCTGGGAGGAAATTTCATTATTGTAATTTCCAATCATCCAGAAGGAAAAACGAGCAGAGCAGATTCATGCTGTGTAGTCAAGGTCACACAAAAATACATAAAAGACTTTCTAAAGATTTCCTGTTCCTAATCCTAAATACCATAAACAGGCTGCAAGAAAATAACTTGGGAGTTTCTTCAAATTACTCCTTCTGTAGCATTTTATTTTCTCATTATTATTTTACTGTATATATATTGTTACCTCGTATACTGCTGAAGTTTGCAGATGAAAGTTTTTCTCTTTGATACTTACTCCTTAATTTACATAATGAATTCTCCAAGCCCTGGTCTGGTGACCATGCCTGGGAGTCTGTAAGCCTTATTTCTGTCCTGTGCAAGTCAGATGATTGCTTTTGTTCATGTGCTTGTGATTTCATAACCCAGGTTTAAAGGGTGAGAGAGCTGGAACAGGTGCCCTGTCTTCTTAACAGGTGCCTGTTACTTGTCTTGAATTGTTGATCATTTCCCTAATGAGCCATAAAACTGGAACTCTTTCTTCATACTGTGTTTCTTGTTTTCCCTGGATACTTCTCTCTGTCGTCCAAGATGGTCCCTTTGTTACCAGAAAGCACTGGCTGAGTCTCGCATAATAAAACTAGTAAAGTACAGCGTCAATGTTTAACTGCTCAGTTTTCTGTTGCTATGATTTGAAGAGTTTCTCTGACCACTTGCTGCATTTCAGGCTGAGGCAGCTGCAGATTTGTCCTTGTCACACCAAATGCCCATCCCACAGACAGCAGCTTTGCAAGATGTATGGGAGTTGTTCAAAGACAAGAGGATCAAAGTGTGGCAGCTGCACTGATCTGAAGGGGACAGATCTGGTTGTTCCCATCTCTTGTGACCAGGCAGCTGTAAGCAGTTACTGAACAACAGTGTGCGTGTGCCTGTTCGTGTGGCTTTAATAGTGTAAAGCATACACTATGCTAGCTCTTGAGCTCTATTTAAATTCTCAGTTCCTTCCTCTGGGAGAGCAGATGAGTGGTTGGCACTTTCCAGGAATGTAATGGGCATTGTGGGAACAGTTGATAACCATCTGCCTGAAGCTGTTAACAAGCAAAAGAGAATTTCGTCTGGTAGAGAAATGAAGTGAGAACACTGTGCCTAAGACCTGGTATGTGAGCACTGCCTCCTGTGCCTGCCCAAGTAGCGTGAATCTTCCAGCTTCCGCTCAGCTGGAATGCCTGACAAAATGGACTCTATGGTCTAAATGTTTGTCGTCATAATCCTGCTTGTTGCACATGCATAATGACCAGCTTTGTAGGATAACCAGGGGAGGCAATGTTAAAATAAATCAGTGACCTTCTCGCTCTGTCTCAAGAGACACTAACTATTCATGTAAGAAAAAATACCTTAAAGTATTCCCACTGCAGTTGAGAAGACAAGAAGATTCCGTAAAGGATGGCAAATGCATCACAATTCAGATTTGATTAGTCTGGGCAATGAGTAGACATTACTGTCAAGTGTTCAGAAAACTTCAAAGCTAACAGCTCAATAGAGGCAGTATCATCCTGTAAACACTGAAGAAGAAAATCTAGAGACACTATAAAATACCTGTACTTAATTTGTTCTCTGCTGTACAGAAGGAGGATCAATCTTTTCCTGAAAACATTATATAAGATGCTGCCTTTGTTTTTATTCCACAATTCTTGTCCACAAACACTGGTCTTAGAATGGCCCATTGATAGATATGACTTTGTGTTGATTGTGGGGGTTTTTTTCCCCCCTTTTCTGTTCCCTTACCATTTCACAGTAGCTCCTTCCTCAGACACTTCACACTCAAACTCCACTCTCTCTCCAACCATCACCATCTGGTCCTCCAGTGGACGAGTGATCAGGATTGGAGGTTCTGGAAATGAAGAGATTTATTAAGACAATATCTTGAGAGACTGAAGAGCGGAGGTAGATTTCACCACTCTGCACTTCACAGGATGGACCCCTGGCCAAATACATGGTGGTGCTCTCTATGTTGGAACTTAAACTTTGCTATGCCACATCACAATGTTATCAAATGACCTTTTGTTTTTTGCTTCATGAGACTGAATACAAACACAGGGTTAATCAGTTTTCATATAATTTCTGAAATTCTAAACTGTAGGCATTAGTTTTCTGTACTGCTTGATATGGTTGTAAAGCTTGAGGCACATGTTTATTTTGAGTAGAATCAAATTCTTAAAGTAAGTTTCTAGGTCTGTTGTTGGGAAGATCTAAATCACTTTCCAAATGAGAATTAATGGTAATTACTACTGTGCTATTTTCCTTATGCTTTCTTAGTTGCAGCTATATGGAAAATTTTCCTTTGTTCAACTGTAAGAAAGAGATCTACTTCAGTAGATGTCAGAATTTGTTCATATGTTTGAAAATTTCCTTTCCTACATGATTAATCTGAGAACAGAGAAGGTGACTAATTCAATGCTCAATGTTAGGGGAGATCTCTTTCCTTTTGCTATCGTTGCTCACCTTTTACAAATAATTCTGTGAAGCTCTTCTCCTCCCCTACCACACATTCATATGCTGCATCATCAGCCAGAGAGCAGTGGTTTATGGTCAGTATTCTCTTATTCCCAACAGACTCAAAAATATATCTGAAAAGAGAATCTAAATGTAATTATCAGAGAGCAACTCTTTTGGACTCTGTCACTGTCTTCCCCTGCCTGGCAGAGAAGAAGGTTCCTACTTTTTTTCTGACATCAGTGGCAAAATTTGTTAAAACTCAAGCTCCACATCCCTGTCTCAGCGACAGTAGTAGTGTGTGAAAAACTAGCATAGGAAACTGTGGAAAACTCTTCATACAAGAGTGATACGTACAAACTGAATGGTGTTGGATGCTTTTCTAACATCTAGCCATACAACAAACCTGGCCACCATTAAAAATGCCTTGTCATAGCTTCAGCATAGAACCATTGGGAACTGGTTTTACAGACAAGCTACACTAAAGTATGATGAGAAAGCCAGGGTTCAAAATTACTACTCGCATAAAGATCAGAATATAATCTGAGGACTTACTTGCTAAGTAGGTAGAAGGAAGCATCCGGTTCCATGAGTAGATATATAGAGCAGAGGGAAGAAAAAGGAAGTCATGAGAACAGCAGACTGACTCTGAGCCAAAACACTATGTAGATTCTTTCTCAGCTCTGATTTCTTCCTATTTTCACAAAGTCATAGTATCATTTAAGTTGGAAAAGACCTTTAAGATCATGAAGTCCTACTGTTAATTCCTTTATTTCTCAGGAAAGCTAGTTTTCCCATTTTGTTCAACCTGTAGCTCATTCCTTATTGGCTTTCACCTTTTTCTACCTTATCTATTTCTACCTTACCTGCCGCTCACTTGGATCTCCTGTCCATTCTTCAGCCATTTCACATCAGCATCGGGATTGGCAACTTCGACCATTAGTTTAATCTTTTGCCCTTTGTCCACTTGGTAAGCTGAATCCAGTTTCTTGAGGAATGCTTATGGTGAAGGATTATACAAACAAACAAAACCCAATTATTTTTTATAGTTAACTCTTTTTTTTACATTCTGTCAGGAAAGTAAATCTTCGTTCCCTTTCCCATTCTTTACCATCATGTTAAGCCTTCCCCAAGTATTGTATCCCTGTTTCCATTTTTACCATTTCTCTCTGTTCTTCATCCTCTTCTGTTTTCTGTTACTCCTTAATATAGGATAAAAAGCATATGATACAACTAAAATAAGCAAAGTAGAATAGTCTAAATCAGATGTGAATATACACTTCAACACATCCTAAGCAGAGTTGCAGCTACGTCTGCCCATGTAGGAAAATGATACTGATCTTAGTGAATGAATGGCAGCTTGCCTTCTCTGTTTCAGACTTATAAAACAAATTAGTTGGAATTAGGTAATTAATACTTCACAAGACTAGAAAAGGTTCAAGAATGCCAAATACATCATCCCAATGGAAATGGAATTCTTTAAGTGTATTGCTGATGCCTGACATACTGACCAGTTTTGGGGGTGAGAGGAGCAAGGAGTGTTGTTTTGTGTTCATGGAAAGATAAGGGGCAGAGCAGAAGAAACTAGTAAAATGGGCAGCTTCAGAATATCCAGAGTTTCAGAGTGAGGTGGCTCAGAGCTTTGGGCACAGGTTCAGTCTTTGGTAATCAGCATTTCAGATGTAAAGACTTTGTAGCAACTGGAATAGGAAACTCCTGTTTCTCATGCGCTTGTATCTGGCTGCTGTCTAGCTGATGTTAGTATTTGAACAACTCCCAGAGAAAACTACATGGGCACATTTAGTTGGAATAAATACAGTTCACCAACCTGTACTTTTTTTCTCTTCCTTCTTTATGCGTTTGAGGCGTTTCAGCATCCCACGCAAATCTGTGATCCCATACTGAAAAGCAATTTTCTCGTATTCAGAAGGAGGAGCTTTCCTCAGGATTTCCCAGACATCTGCATCAGATTGTGATTCAGATTTTGCTTCACCTCTGCAGAAAGGGATTAGATTATCAGAATGCCACTGTTGAGAGGTTTTAAGAACAGTCATAGGCTCGGCAAGCTACATACTGGCTTTGACAAAGCCATTTCTTAATAAAGAGTTTAGCAGTCTAAATTTTGCTATATTATTACCTGAAATAATGAAATAAAACTGGTGACTAATTTTGCTTCTATTTATATATACAGTGATAAAAATCTAATTGTTGTCCTGAAGGATTTACTTCCTAATAGTCAAAGCAAATAAATATTAACTTCCCTTTAACAATGTGTAATGGAAACACAAGGAGACTTATTCTCTAGTGACAATTGCACACAAAATGTGGTAAAGCAAGGAACTGAATTGATATCCTGAGAATGCCTTAGAAAGAGAGCTGTTGATTTATGTTAATAAGAAACAAGCCCTTTCCTACTTGAGACATGTTTTCTCTATAATGAATCGGAGATTATGAAAATATTTTTTCATTTATTGTAAAGCATCATTGGCTATAGCAATTTATAAAAAATAAAGACATGTGGACTGGTGAGTAGAGGCAAACAAGACCATATTTACAATGAACTACTTGTTTTATGGTTTAACCAAAGAGCTAGTGATTATGGAAGAACGAATGTTTGGTTTAGCAAAACCAATTTAAAATTTGCTTGTCTGGCTTTGGGAAAGGCATTCTTTTTCTGTCATATTTTCTATTTAAAGTAATAAAAGAAATTGGTGTAACCTTACCGATTTACCGAGCGCAAGAAGCTGCTGTACTCCAGAACAATGCAGAGAGCCACGTGGAGAAACGTGCAGCATCCCGACGGGCAAGAAAGGGCATCACGTGTTAAAACAAAAGAGCCATGAATGTCATCTTCACCTTTAGCAGAACAAGCCTGTGCTTCAGTAGCAGCGAGACGAAGGAGCTCACACGAAAGCTCTGAAACAGGCTTAAGAAAAATGCTGTTCCCTATTGAAACCAAACTCACTCCCACGCTTTGTATGGTTCCGGTCTGCAATTTATGTTACAAGAGTTAAGTACTTCTGCTTATTCCTAGTTGGGGCTGATGGCCTTACAGGGAAACAAATAGCTCTACTTTGCCCTGTTGTCATGGAGTTGTTGCCTGTCATAGTTTTAATTTTCCTAAACAGAGAAAGGATGAAAGAAATAACGGTCTATTTAAAATTCCTTTAGGAAAAGGAACTTCCCTGTGTTTGTTTCTTATGTCACCAGGACCAAGCAGATTCCAGTGCAGCAGAAGCCATGTTCAGTGGTAAACCCCAACAATAATACAAGTTATGCAGCAGGTAATACAGAGAAAAGTGGAGGATTATTTGTCATATTTCTTCCGCACGAGCCCCGTCCCCGACG
>WTSP01016310.1:0-22189 GCA_025331215.1 Actenoides lindsayi | reverse complement strand
TTCTATTCTATTCTATTCTATTCTATTCTATTCTATTCTATTCTATTCTATTCTATTCTATTCTATTCTATTCCTATGGAAGAATACTTGCATTCCACAATGAGTTTTTATCAGTTCTCATTAATATATCAGTGGCCTTCAACCTGTGGTGTGCGAAATGTGGAGGATCCACAGATAACGTCTAAAGTGGTTATGAAAAACAGCTAGGATCAGTGAATTTATCAGTATGCTTAAATTAAACAGAGATTTGTATGTCAGGAAAGGTCAAAACCACTGATAAAACCCACTGAAATGTATAAGCTTCTTTTAATGAACTGTATTTCTAGTCTAACAAATAATGAATAGATAAATCCACAAATTGAACATTTCTGGAAATACTGGAGATTTTTACTAATTTTTTAGAGTTCTGTCACGGCACAAAACTTATTATGAAAGCAGAAAGGAAAGGTACTAGGAGAGGGGCTCAGAGTACTTAGCACTTCATTCCTACTGGAGTCACTATATGAAATTGTGTAAATATTTTCATGTTGGTGTGCATTTATTTGAAATCTTTAAAAAGAGATCAGAAATTCTATTTTGCTTCACATTTTCTATTGAAATTAGAATATGCGTACAACTCACATTTTAGCTTTCAAACCTGTGCAGTTTTGATTACTGCTATAATTCAGAAAGCATATTTTCCCTACTTAAGGATTACAAAAAAATTCTAATACACTTTTTATTTCAGACTTCTCAGGGTTTCATGATGGAAGAAGAATCTTTGATATTGATGTCAGCTGTAGGAAGTTTGATAGGTGTACTTTCTGTCTTGTCTAGCTGGCCCCCTTGCATGTTACTGCAAAACCAGGATTTACTTCTAGTTGGGGTTTTTTTTGTTGTTGGTGTTGTTTTTTTTTTTTTACATTGTGTATTGTTTATTACAGGGCTTTGTATTCCCTTCTTTGCTCTGCTGAAATTTGGGTGAGTTACCCTTGAGTGGAACATGAGATGATAATGAGCAATGGAAACTTTCCTTGGAATACAAAGGAATGTTTTTTAACAGAGAAGCCTGTAGATCTATGGAATAAGTGACTTCAGCAATACGTTCACTTAGCATGTTTAAGGATAGATGGAACAAAACTTCAGTACATGTTTGATAGGCACCTGCAGGCATATTATGCAAATTACTTTTCTGATTCTGATTTCTATGACAATAGGAATTTAAAGCAATGGGTTATTGAGAAAATCTGGAAATTCAAGAACAAATTAAAACTGTGTATAAAAGAAAGTGATGGTGAAAACCGAAGGACATTCAGAGAAATAATATGGATTAGTACTGAAAGGGCCACTCTTCTAATTGTTTAAAAGCATTTCTGTCTCAGAAATTGACAGCTGATAATTTTCTTCCATGCTATCTGGTTTTTGTCATGCTCTACACATAAGAAAGATGAAGATGCATGTACTGTTTCACACCAGATGGTTCTTACATTCAGTCTGACACGTGCATTTATAATAAAATGAAATAGAAATCTTACTCTCTGTAGGCAGCAGAGGAATCCAAAACATCCAAAGATGGAGGTAAAAAGAGAGAAACATAAGCAGACAGGTTATGTTAGACAGAAAACAGATGTGGCAAGGAAGAATGTGAATGGGTGAGGAAATTCTACCCCAAAAAAGTGAAAGTAAAAACATGAAATAAGAATCAGGAGAGTAAAAAATAGTTATAGTATACTTATACAACATAGAATAGCTTTATATATGTAAGATAAACATAAATCTATATATATTTGTATAGTGTAATAGTAACATTTAGGGATCTGATCTAAAAAGGCTTGTCCTCCCAACTCTGTGGTGTGAAGTATTGTGAAAACTTAGGACAGAAGACTCTTGATAAGGCAGCATTATAGAAAGATACTCTAAATTGTTGTTGTGTCTTGTGCTTTTTTAATGAAAAGGGCTGGTGGAAGAATATAATTACCCTAGTCCCAGCCTCTTCTATCTTGGGAAAGATCAATCCTTTTTTTTTTTTTTAACTTCCTCTTTTCTCTCCAGTATAAACCTACCAGAAATACAGCAAATGCTGCATATTTGGGGAAATTGCCATAATTACCTGTCGCTCCTATTCCAGATAGATCTGCTTTAGGAGAACTACAAAGACTCAGAACTTATGAAAACATAACTTATTCTACTTGTAGTGTTTTCCTAGTTGTTCAACAGAAGCTGGTTGCTTTATTTTTCCTAGTCTATGGATTTTTACTCACCTCTTTTTCAGTAGGGCACTAAAATTAAACTCTCCACCTTCTTCATGTCCCTCGGTACTGTATAGTAACAGAAAACCATAGTTAGTTTCAGAAGAAAATAGGAATAGCTTGTGAGACTATATCATTATGTAGACAACATATTTTTTTAGGGAGTAGAAGATGGGTTTAAAATGGCTTAGAATGTGCACTGGCATGGAAGGTGACTTAATTATGCTCTTTATCCATAGTGGTCTTCATATCAGTTTAAGAAATATATTTAATGAATTTGTATTTTTTCTGTAGTGATTATGGATAAAGTTGTACAGGGTATTAATTTTGTGGTCATATTGATCTGGAATATATTCATCTTCATAAAGATGCTGCAGAAGCTTCCCTTTAGAATAATTAGTGCTTTTGGAAGTCTGTAGTTTCAGGACTGTGGATATTGTTTACAGTGTGGAGCAGTATTTAACCAACCTTTTTGTGGGACTTCTTACGATCTAAAATCCCTCTTTTTTTCCCTAGTATTATCCCATCTGTAATTGTTTCTTAAAGCTCTTTGTGGTTCCAGAATTCTTTATACTGAAAAATGTCACATCCTTAGTGCTTGGCAGAGTTAAAGGGGGGATTCAGTTATCTGACTTTGATTCTGAGATGAGGTTCAATATGCAGTTGTTCAACAAGCACCATAGCAAGCAATGCCGTGATGAATCAATTCATGAGAACAAGAAGCAACAAGCAGGAGGTTTTTTTATGTATAACTCTGTCTGTTACATATGGTGAACTCAGATGGCCTTAACAGTGTTATTTTTGGTGTTCTGAGTCAAATGTCTTTTAGCTGTGCTTGTGAACATTTGAAGTACAGATCTACTCTGAAAACTTAGCATAAAGTCACTGAAATCACTTCTTTGGGTTTAATTTCTAAAAGTCACTTTGGGGATTTGATATAGAAATATCGGGAGTTACATTGGATTTCACAGCTACGAATTATTCAAATTAGAAATACAGGAAAAAAAGTTCTGCACTCAGACAGGCTTTAGAAAGGTCAAAATAGATTTTCTTCATCTCACTCAGTCTCCCATCATCAATATTCAGCTTGTTGTTTTGAGAACAAGAATTTGGTGATGCCATCCACAGCATTCAGGTTCTTCCAGCAGCAACACCTTGTGTTTAATTATTGTTTTACATACAGAAATTATTCTTTTCAGTTGTATGGGTGGTAGTAGTAGCCCATAATGCTGTTTCTGTCAATACACAGTGCTAGTTGCTTCAGAAAATATCAGTCCGTTTATAGAAGTGTAAACCAGAATGTCAGGAAAACTCAATATTGCTGAAACAAATATTTTTAAAAGTAAGAAATCTGTCTCAACAGATAAATGATGAGCATTGTAACAGTACTCTTAATAAAATGGAAGAGAAATGAGTGCTGAACTTGTGCTGCTCAAGAATGCAAGTTAGAATAAGTAACAATTGTGATTCAGTGTCTAATTTTGAACTTGTGTGAGAAGACATATTTTTATTAAGAATATACCATTTTTACTTTAGTGATTACTTTTAAGATTGTATAGTATGGGAAAGGATAATTTTCTGTGTATAATGCTCAAACAGAAAAGTGTATTTTTGGCCACTTCATTCCTTACTTTCAGAAGATTTTCTGTGTTTGAAGGCATAAAGTGTACATAAAAATCACTAGTATAATTCCAGATTTAAAAAGGTCTTCTTGTGACCAGATATTCAGGAAATCAGAATCTACATCTGGGGGAATAATCAGTCACCTTTTTGCTTCCCTGATGATAGTTAAATCAGATTTTCAGGAAACACCAACAATCAATGTTTAGCTTTTCTGAGGAAGATGACCCTAATAACTGCTTTAATACACACAGAGTTAAATATAATCTCAGGTTCCTGTTTTCGTTATGGTAGAAGACACTGTGACCAAAAGGGATAGAGTGGGAAATTTAATGATACTGGGAGAAAGAAGTGTGCCAGGAAACAACAGATTTTCCTATCTGCATGTGTTGCTACATTTCAGTGAGCAGCAGCAGCAATTTTAGTGAGGATGTGCTCAGCAGAGAGGAAAACGTGTGAAACGGGGCAGACATGCATTTAATTTGAAGTGACAGTTTTTTCTTCTAACAGTGGTGAGAAGATGTCACTTGCCAAACACATGCCTTTTCTTGAGATGAATCTGCCTCTCGATGAGCTATTAAACTACTCGTTTCGTTATTTGGACTCATGTTACTACTTGTACTTATTCGTCTCATATAAATACTATAAACAGTGACTTATTTGGAATTTAAGCTACAGCTAGTTCTGTAGGATTTTTTTTTTTTAATTTCTTTTTTTCCTAAGCAGAGAGACAGTTCATTGTTAGACTTGAATTTGCCCGCTGACACAGACAGTGGCTACCTGAGAAAAGCTGAAGTCATCCGTCTCCCCCCTCCTGCCAGGCTCCTGAGTGAGGGTATCAAAGACAAAGCTTGAGATTTAAACAGTTCAGTTCAAAATTCGGCTCCATTTTTTACAGAAGAATCTGAAAATCTGAGCAGCCTGAAGCTGCTCGCACTGCTCTCACTCTGAACTGATTTTAAATTCTTTTAATTGTGCTAGCAAGAAGTTGAAGGCCAATCTCACTGCAATGAAATAACACGATGCAGCTATGTACTGAATGTCCTCGATTGAATAGGCATCACGGTGAGCTCAGCTACCTATAGGTGGATTTCAATGTAGATAAAGCCTTTTTTATTTCTTTGTTATAGAATGTTTAAAAAAAAGTCTCATATAAAAATAACACTTTTAGGGAAATACTCCAGGAGTTGCCACAGATGATTTGTGTCCTGTGTTAGAGAAACAGGTGTCTGTTGGAATACCCTTGGTCTAGTAACTTTGCAAAAATATATAAAAAGTAAAATGGAATCTGAATTACACAAATGGTGAAGAAATTCTCAACAATGAAAAAACCCCACATTGTTAATGTCTAAACAAAAAAACGCAACAAGTTTGGGAATTTTACTGATAGAAAGGAACAATACCCCATTATGTCATCTATCAGTTCAGACGGTATTACAGATGTGGGCAGAATAGCCTTTTCAACACCAGTGCAATACCTTGCAGTCTTTCATGTCTAAGACCTATGTTTATCTGAATTCTTACACAGACACAGTATCGTTGCCTTCATTCCATTAATAGAATTACGGGACATGAAAACAAATACAATCAAAAGGCTTGTATTAATGTTAGCAGTGATATGCTGCTTACTGAGCTGACATTACACTCCACTTCTTCCGTTTAGGAAGTGTTTGTATTAAGGTATATGTGGTTCCTCAAGCCAGACCAAGTCAAGACCAGGCACTACACAGAATTTTTTCCTTCTCTATTGGTCTACAACTGGAGTGCTCTTTGTGCGTCTGGAAAAAAGTGCTGAAGTTCTTGGTAGAATTAGACTCTTTATCATTTGCATAGTTGAAGACAGGCATGATTGTTATGCTAGTACAAAGGCCAAGCTCTCTTTGGTGATTTCTAGGAGTTATATAGTATTTTAATAGTAGAAATATTTTCTTAATAGACATCCCAGTCTTTGTGCTTGTTTGTACAACTGCCTTGCTTTCAGTGAGTTTTGTCTAGGAAAGTAATGAATTCTGCCTGGAAGTATTAACCTGATCTAGGTAAGTTTCTACTGTACATACTCACGTGCGTCGGAAGGCAGAGCGGATATCAAAGTCTGCAGTTACTGGTGCTTCTGGTGTGACAGAAAGTGATGAACAAGAATGGGAGAGCAAGTCAAAATGATGCAAAAATACAGTGCTGTTTCTAAAGCTTTTCATACGCAGCTTTTTTTTTTTTTTTCTGAAGCTTTTGTATTGCAAATTCTTTCAATATGTAATTGATCACATTGAAGCATCGTCTTTAAACATGTAGCCTTTACTAATTAGCTTTCAACATCCAGTGTTTTGTGCATAGCAGAATTCTGTCTCATGGTTCCTAATAACATGCAGCATGACAGACTGTCTTGTCTCTTGTTTGTCAATTCTCCTGCTGGTAAATTTTAGTTTCAATACTGGCTTTACAGGGTATTTAAACCCTAATGAGAAAACCACTTGATATCAACTGAACATTATTACTAATAATAAACTGTAACCCATCCTCTGAAAGGAAAGGTGAGTTCCTGGAAATATGTACAGAAACTCCATCAAGGATGTTGCATAGAGAACTTTATTACAATGTTCTAACTTCTATTGGTACGAAGAGATACACTCTTACAGAAAAGCTGTTCTCAGTCACAGCCTCTGAAGACTCCAACAGCCAAATAGTGAAATTTCAGAAATGAGCACTGCTGACTGAGTAACTTCAATAAACTTTTGGCCTTGCACGTTGAGCTTGTTGGTTGCTGGATGTGCATTAGTGTTGTGGTCCCTTTGACAGAACCACTGAAACAGGAACTGGTCCAAACATTCAGCTCTTTCAGGTGGTCCATGCTTAGACTGTTCTACCTAAACTGTTCCACACTAGGGGGAAATTGATGTTAAAATTGATGTGAAAATCCTTTTCAATTGCTGATATGCTTTTCAGTACAGTTGTTGTGAGGGTGGCGCCGTGTATTATGTAAAGTGAATCTTAAACCAGTTCTGTGCCACAAGGTGCTTCTGCATGACTTGAACTTAGGAAGAAAGGAATTGATAGTACTGTCACATGTACAAGTCTTTCCATTTCCTTTTTTTTTTTCCTCTTTTCAAGTATCCATCTTCAGCACTGAACTTTTGCCCAGGTAAGAATGGACCTCTCCTTTATCCTTGTAGAGTTAAATATCATAAAAGAATGGATTTGAAATCGAACTAAAGTCAGAGAAAAATTAGGCTCATTTGCATCTTTCTGCATACTTTCTTTAAGAGCATCACATTCCTGACTTGAGTGACATCCAAGTCTTACTTCTAATGTTCTGTATCTCTGCCAGTCCATCCCAATCCTCATCTGTGGGTCTCTGTAAATGTACCTGTAGCTCTTCAGATGTATAATTCAGTTTTGTGCTTGTCTAGTAGTCACTATATGCCAGATAGAATTGTTGGTGGGCAAATAGGAAATAAAAAAAATAAAATAAAAGGAAGAAATAAGGTGTCAAGAATTCATCTTACCATTGACTGTCAGGTTGAAATTAGAACTATCAAACTTGTCCTTGGTAGACACCTCACATCTGTACCCTCCTGCAAAAGTCATGTTTGCTTCTATGATTTCCATTTCAAAGATGTATACCTAGAACAGTCATGACACCAGGGATACAAGTAGGAAGTTAGCAAATGAAATGGTGAAAGAGAGAGAGACAGAGAGAATACAGGATATTAAGGCACGGAGAGAAACAGATGGGATGAAATAGGCCTCTGTGTCCTTCTAGAATTAAGAATGTCCCAAGCATGTAACCTGTTACTGTCATAAAAATGACACAGTCTCCCCTCCCAGTTCAGTAGGAACAGCTAAAGAGTACAGGTCTGCCAGAGGATACAGTGTTATGTTAACAAACTGTACTGATGTGAGCAGTCATCACATACACTAATTGCACAAGCACTGGAAACAGGAACAGAGCTTTCATTAACCAAATACAGCCTCTACCCAGAATGTATACAGTACGGTTACAAATTCAGCAAAAGGAGTGGCTAATGGGAGCAGGCCTGTTCTCTTCCATCCAGGAGAGGGTAGTAGTGTTTCATACACCACACAGGATGAGAAGTCATGGTACAGACTCCCTTCTATTCCTGTTTCTGTATCTTTGAAAACGTTCGTGGTAAAAGTGAATCTTACTCAGCTATTTAAAGTAGGCTAGACAATGCAAGAGAACAGTAAGTTCCAACGTTAATAGCTGAATGCTTTATCTGTTAAAACCAAGACAGACCAAGATATCTGATCTATTGTTTTCTCTTAAATATAAAAAGTATCTATTACTTGAGAGGACGATGGAGGGAATCTTACAGTAGACAGCAGAAAACCACTCCTCTAGTCCTTCAGACATTCTCTCATTTCTCTCATACCTCATAGGTGAGACATGCAGGAATCTGTATGTAGTGCTTCTCTCTTGTGTGCATGGTCAAACCATAGACTTACATGATTGTGTGTATTTTTGGGTACCTTAGTATCAAAACATTCCTGTGTTAGCTTATATTTTCCTCAGAGTAAAGAGTAATACCTAGAAGGCTGAGAACCTTATTCTGCGCATTGTACCTTGTTATTTCGATCATAATTGTCGTGTAGGTGGAGATGCTTCCCCACTTTGCTTCCCAGGTCCATCCACTTTCCTTTGAACCATTTCACTGATGGTTTCTTCAGCAGGCTCTCACCTGCCACTTTGGCAGTGAATGTGATGTTTCCACCTTGAAAGGGAATTATGTTAAGATTATGACTGGTGTTTATCTGTTATATCACTGCTGTCATCCTGCACTTGGAGAGCTAAATAGTCAAGCAACAGGTACAGTTTACAAACATAACTTGACTCACATTTTGTACTCACCAACAGTAACTTCTCCATCCTGGGGTCGTGTCACAAAGAGCCCAATAGGATCCAGAGGCTCTTCTGGTTGAGTCCCAGGAGATGCAACTGAAATAAACATCCGAATTACTAGTTAGAACTTTCTGCTTCACATTCTGGTTATAGCCTATATAGTGAGATTGTTAAGTCATTTCAAAGTATCACTATGTTTCTTCTGTCTCTGAGATTCCTTATTTATTGTCTGTCTTTCATCATTACTGTTCTGCTCCCAGCTAATCTAAGGATTCCCTGTTTCTGTTCTTCTCTTCTGTTAATGAACCAGACTTGCTAACAGTGTTAGTTCTCTTAATTACCTTCTGTGTTTTGTCTTCTTTCTACTGGTGGAATGGGTGGTTTGGAGTCATCTGGGGCTGGAGCAGCTTCAGCAGGAGTGACTGTTTCACTCTTTTCTGGAAATGAACGTAAGCATAGATTAGAGAAAGTCATGTTTCTACTTCCTTTCTGAAGACAGCTTGCAAAAGAACAGTTTTAAATATATGTTAGGAAATGCAGTAAAATTAGCTGTGTTTTTCTAGAACTTAGAGGATGTGTTGGAAGATGAAGGGGCCTAATGAATCTGGATCACGAGGCTTTTTCTCTGAGCTTGGAAAGAACTGATGCTTGAATTTTTAAATTCTATAGTCTTGATGTGTAGAAACTTGTCCGATGATGAAGAGCACTGTCATCTGATGTTAACTTCAGTGGTCTAAACAGAAAAGATAATGAAATTATTCTTTTGTAAACAATTTGCTTATTCATGAAATTTTGTTTAACTCTGCTGTTGGAATATAATGTTCCGAATGCTATTGCTGCGTGTGCTTTGGGAAAAGCTCCAGACACTGCTAGAAATCAATATGGAGAAAGTATTTTAAAAATTTGTCTATCGTTTCTTCCCCTGGCTCATGTAAGTTTATGGCCTCTCAATTAAACTGTGACCTCATACAAATTCAGGCAAATGCATTTGGCACAACGGAGGAGATAGAAACATATGAAAAGGGAGGAGGAGTGAGCAATTGCTGCAGATGGAGGGAGGTAGAGTTTCCTGAAGCAGATCAGTTGCTGCAAGATTTTATTTTCTTTTTTTTTTTCCCCAAAGGTAGCAGAGCCACTTCCAAAGGGCCTCTCACGCAAGTCCCACATGCAGATTCCCAGCTATTTCCAGTGTCTTTTCCACCAGAGATTTCTGGCTCTGTTCTGCCATGTGATGACTCATTTGAGTGGTTGCTCTGTCAGAGGGAGGTGGCTGTGTCTGGGCAGGTTAGGGGGCAGTTTCCTTTTTTTTTTTTTTTGATAATGAAGAGCTGAAACTATTATCATTTGTGAAAATAATAGTGGGTAATCCAGTTACTCTTTAATGATCTAATCTTACTAAGGTCTGAAACACAAGACAATACCTGTGAACATATGAACATGAGTCAACACAGCTCTTGGAAACTTTTGCCTTCTACCCTAATCTGTATTTGTGTCTTGAAAGGAAACAGTGTGATTTTCAATTGGTATTATTTTACTATTTAAGTGTTAAATTCTGCCACTTTTATTGTTAGAAGGTAACCCATTAGATCTTGTCCAAATAGATTTCAATTCAATTTTTACTGGAAAGAACAAAACGTTATTCTAACCCAGGTAACGTAGATGCTCCCGTAACTTGGGTGTGTAGCTGTTTAGAAAAGGCTCTCTTTGAGGCATCAATATGTAATGTATACAGGGAAATTATCTCTCCTTTGGCATCCTGCTATCTCCATCACCAATGTGTGCTTCTCAGAGGTGTCTTGCCTTTAGGCAATGTTTACACTTCCAAATTCAGTAACACTGCTATTTGTAGGCTGGCTGACTGTAGCAGACTCTACCTACAACTATCCTGTAAGACAATGCATAAGATATAACTAGTATAATATGTACCTGTTTACTTTCAGGATGAGATAGTCAGCAGGATCATAGTTCTGTATGCTCTGACAGCTGTTAAATTGTCCTAGTCCATCCTAGGATTTCCCCTGACTCTCCATAACATGTCATGCACTCTTTTTGTCTGTAACAGCCTCCTGTTAAATATTCACTAGTGTCTTTTCAGCTGACCAGATGGTTGCACTACCATCGTGTTGCTAGAATTAACAGTGATAGCAAAGCAGAGGAGGCAACATAAACCAAGCTTAAGGCTTTTCACCAAAATAAAAAGGAAAAATTAAAATACCAGAAGTAGTATACGGTGACCATTTTGGAGGGGGAAAAAGGAGATCAGGAAGGTCAAAATGTTTCAAGTTATTTCATCTGTCTTCAGCATCTTTGGACAATTTTCATGAGAGAATTCTAGCAATTTTGGCTCTGAGTAGTTGTTTCCTGGTAAAAACCTGGGGAAGTTTTTCAATTTCCCATCTAACTGATCCTTCAATGCATATAGAGGTAGTAACGACCGGTGATATACAAGTAATGTAAAGGTTACTCTTTGTATTCAAGTCTCTCCTTAAAGAATGTATTTTTATTAGCAGGTGATTTTCAGACAGTTTTGGGGAACAACTGAACTCCTAAAACTATTGCAGCATAACTTGCAAATTTTTTGTCAATTGTTAGAATTTTGTATTTAAATAAAATAATCAGGCATCTTAGTTTCAGTTAGGCTAGGTTAAACTAGCATTGGTGTGCTTTGCTTTGTAATAGGTCAGTTGAAAAGCTTGACAGAGAATTCTAAAGATGTACATTGACATTTCCTCTTTGATAGCCACTGCATGGACTTCTGCTATGTGGAAATGGGTGTCTCAGCCACAGGAAATGTATTCCTCAGCTTAATATTAATGAAAAGCTTCAAATAATGAGGCAAAACAGACGTATTGCTGGTAGAGAAATTTGACAGTGTTAAGATAGGCTGATTTCTGTGTGCCTCAATCATGAAATGGCACTGGAAATACAGGTTAAATTAAAATTGCTTTGAAAACACTGTACCTGGTTCCTTGACCTTGAGTTCAAATTTGACCTTGGAACTTCCAGCTATTACAGCATATGTCACATCATCTTCTTTTCCTACATTATTGATTGCCAGCGAATGCTTGTTTCCTTCTGCCTTGATGACATATTTCTCACTTTCAGTGATTTCTGCGCCAGCTCGCTGCCACTTCACCTTGATGCCAGCTTTTTCCGTCTCTGCTTCAAACACAGCTGTGCTTCCGGCTGTCACCTCTGTTGTCTTTGGCTTCTTGGTAAATGCAGAAACTGAAAAAAGAGAGAGGGCTGGCTAAAATCTGTTTTGCAATTGTGGCCTATCTGGTGCACTCAGCTGTTGTGGCTGCAACAGCTGTCTCCTTTCTTTCCCATCTGCCCATGCAAGATATACACTGCGCTGCTTTCCGCAGAGAAGGTGTGGAATTGTCTTTGCATGTACTGAGTTCTCTCTCTGACTGAAATGTCAAGTCTTCTCTGTGTGAAATCAAATGGAGTGGATGGTAAACTTGTCTCGCTGTCCATATTCCACTTTCTTTCCACCTGTAATTAGATCTTGATTTTTTAGAAGTGAATGTTTTGATCTGTGACAAGATGGCATGATATGTATTCTTACATAGCAAGCTCCCTACATTAATTTACTATAAAATTTTATTTAGAAATATTAATTCTGTCCTCACAGTTGCTTAATACATTTGTTAAACAGGATTGCAATCTGTTCCTCCAACAAAGTTGCAGTTTGTGCAGTAAGCAGTGTCCACAATGAATTAATGGTTCAGCTTTAGTCCTTCTGTTTCAACAGAAAGGGATGCACATTCCTGTGATGGCCCTTGTGATTTTATCCCAGCTAAAATAGTATCAATTGCTGTTTACACTCAAACATTTAGTTCAGCATTAAAAGTCAAAGTCCTTGCCTAAGCAGAACTCTACAGCAAGTAGTTTTCTAATTAATTACAAGGTGGATCAAAATATTTCCTCTATGTGTCAAGAAACTCTTACGATGCTTATAATGAGAATTAATGAAATTATTAGTATACAGGGTGAACAAGCATGAACTGAATTATGTTTTAGTTCATACATAATCAAACAACAAACAACAGATAGGAATTTGGAATGCAAGCCATGTATCATGATTTTGGTCCATAAGTATCCCAGACTTTCTCAAGATTAGATTTTATTAAGGTAATTTATTTTACTGATTTTTTTTCATCCTGATTCATTTCTTTAGATTTCTTCAACTTTATTTTGAATAAAAGTATTCATTTTACGCTCATGTTTTGGTCTTAATGAAATCTGTTGGTTTTTTGCTAATTGCCATGGGCAATTAGTTCATGTGTAGAAATGCCAGTAATTAACATTCTGATTCATAGCATGACTCTTTTTTCTGCATCATTATGTCATCTTTTTATTGACTTACCCTTGCATGACCATGCTTCTATAAAATATTAGTAATTATATCACATTTAGTTAGATGTGTCACCTTTGTGGCAAATTGTCTACGTCCCTCTTACTTAGGCAGCAACAAGAACTCTTCCAAACATCACAACAGTGGTTATAACTAGCTTTAAACTTTTGATTCTGCTTCATAAAAATGAAAGGAACATGGAATGGAAATATTTTAAAAGGAATAGTTGATATTAATGTTCAAACAGTTGCTTTAGCATAAATGGTCTCATTAGTAATACCATCTGTTTATTGCACAAAACCTCTATTTCTGTAATATGTCCTCAGACTGCATAAATTCGTTGACCTCAGCGAAGTTACATCTGCAAAGATTTCATCTGATGGGCATCAGACGTGAGTCATGATGCAGTTCACAATTCTTGCGCTCTTTTGCAAAGGATTCCAAGCTGCTTGAACATCACTTGAAGTATCAATTAAAAATACCTTTAGAATTTAGTATGTATTGTATTTTGCCTCTCTTTGTTATATAAAAAAGCTAAATTACTTTTTTTTTTTCTTTTTCCCTCACATTTTATAGATTTGATGAAGAAAACAATAGGGCTTTGCACTGAGCCTATAATAGCCTTGACTGAGCTCCTGTTGTATTCTCCTGCAGGCTTTTTTTCCCTATTATAAATGTGTGAAATTTTCTCTGCGAGTGAAATGTTCCCACATGCATTTATTTGTTGGTTTTTTTTTTTCTTTCTAACCTCAGGCCTGTAAGTGCTGTAATTGCTCTTAAACAAAATATAGTGTTGTGTAGAATATAGGGCTGTATACCGTAGTGAAATACTCCGATGCTTGTTGCCAGTTGCACATCTTTTGATATAGAATTGTACTTCAGTAAATAATGCGGCGGGCTATACTTTGATGCAGCATATTGTGAATAATTGCGGAAGACTTACTGCAAACAGCAGGTTTGATGTACAGAAGTCAAAAGACACGTCAAGGTGGCCAGGCTGCCGCACAGCGGGGAGCCAGGTCAGGTCTGGAACCCACTCCTGAAATACCTACTAGCTGGCCTCTCTTCCTGTGGCGTTAGAGATGGAGCAGCAAACAGGCATGGTTTTTGTCTCTGGGTGCTATCATCATCACCACTCTTCTATTTAAGCACAAAATAATCTATAAATACATTAATTACTTAACAGCAATGTGGCCCGTAAACGTCCTAGCCTACAAATGGCAGGGTATCAAGACACGCATACCTGGAAGTAACTCTCTGATCTGCTTCACACCATGCAAAGTGATAAGGTTTCTTACATTTACTTTAGGTGACTCAACAAAACCAGATTGCTGGCCAGAAGTTACATGCACAGTGAGAAATCTCCATCACCCTAGAATATTTATGATTTTTGGGAAATCTAAATACGTATGTAGGACTTTACAAGTAAATCTCCTTGTCTTTTTTTATTTTTTTTTCTCTTTGCTGCCAAAAGACTCATTTCAGTTCCAACTTAAAATGATTGTAAATACTTCCACTAAAGCATAAAATTGGAAAATCCCAAAATCTCTCATGTGAATAAAAGCCCCCAAGAACAGTTGTTGAGAACCCATTTTTTCATGCATAAGGGAGTCTCCTTTAAGAGTTCTTTTCCTGCATTTGAGATTCAGTCAGTAGGTGACTGTGTCTGAAGTCTGTCTTCTGTATCCCTCTGTATTCCCTTTCATCTTCCACTGCTCATATTTGCAAAGGAAAAGTAGTGATGTAGGCTCGAGATTTCCCAGGAAATTACTTTGTTGCAGAAGAGAGATTGCTGAACAAGCAGGTGAAGAGAATACCATCATTTTTCCTTCCGGAAGAAAAAAGGCAGCTGAAGAAAAGAGCTGTGAGGGATCTGCTATTCGTGGTCTCCTTCGTGGCAGCTGCTACTTTAAATCCATGTTCACCAGCAGATCCGTCTTCTTGTGCAGTTACGCCAATCTAATCCAGTTATTTCCTTATTAGGAATGTTCCTAAACACCACTGTTCAAAACTTCATGTCTGTCCTGAGAGCCTCACTTTTGCCTGCTTTTATCAGAAACACCTTCCCCATGTGGCAGTCTCTCTCACTTCAGCATTTGGCTTCTACCCAAATATGACTCCGTGAGCTCTATATATCCATCCCATACTCAAAGCACTCCTGGGTATGACCACCGCTATCAGGCTGTGGAAAACCCAGCGGCTGTGACACCTCTCATGTGATGTTGTGGAATGTCTTACAGCTCTTGTGCCTGTCAGGCACTGACATATCTCAGGCACTATCACATGTTTATCCAGACCCCAGTCGAACAGGCACTTAGGAGCCTTTGGGCTGGGGCACCTGATGACCAAGTAGCCCACGTTCTCTGCCACCCACTTTGTTAACTCTGCTTCCCAGTAAATTCTAACCCCTCCTGCACCATGGGAAGAAGGGTGACATTAGTACAACCATACTGTAGCAGTTCTGGAGAGAGAGCAGAGACACACGTGAGTTACCAGTGCTAATAAAGACAGGAATTACTGAACGGAAGGAAAGCAATGGGTGCTCTGCGTGTATGTGTTTTGTAGGGATGGAACTGGAATTGCTGTTGGGAGTTAACCTGGGGAGAGAAGAGGGACTGCGGAGCTGATGAAAGAAACTGAGGCTAGAGCCGCTTTGTTGTAACCCATTTTTCAACACTTCACTTCTCATACCCCAAACTTTGCTGATCACTTCTAGCTTCCATAATGCAAAGAACTTCATCTAACTTGAGTAACGTAAACCAGCAAACTTCTCCCCCAGGCCAAAGAGGAAGCAGGCTGTGTGTGGTCTGCAGTAGCCTTGCAGAAAACTTTTTGGTGGCTAACACTGCTTCTGCTGGAACTTGCACCCGTCCTTTGGAAGTCTTCTAACACCTGAAGATGTGCACATCAGCCATACAGTTATATACGTTACATGAGTTTCAGCTTCATTAATTAATAATAAGAAGCTTTATTTGGAGGTCCATGATCAGATTGCATTTTGATAATTATTTATTAATAAGTCTTTCAATTGGGAGGCTGAAGAAATACAAAATACATTTGCTTTTGGCCAAATTAAACTAGAATTAAATTGTTGAAGCTCCAAAAGCAATTTCTTGCACTTTTCATCTAGATGAAATAATAAAACTAGTGTTCTGCCTTCCTACTGCTGCCATTTATTGTATCTTCATACTAGCACCTTCAGGATTTCTCCCTTGCTTTCTGACCTGCTTTGAAGCAGTTTCCTTCTAACATCCACCATCAACCTAGGTTACTATTCTTCCTCAGAACTTTTTCATACTGTACTGTGCAAAAACCTAGAAAATGGCTAAGCTACTACCAGGTCGCAATATATTGTACTAATGGATGGTTCCTTTGCTCTCTTCTTGAACTGTCTATTTATTTATTGGGCTTTTATTTTCTACGTTTCTGCCTCAAAGGAGGCGGAAACTGTTTTTCTGTTGTCTTTGCACAGCATCAAATTGTTGGTAAGTACCTACTAAGTACTGTTGTATTCTTACTAAGAATAAAAGTTAGTATTAGAAGCTAGAAGAGACATTCATATTTGATTATTGTCAGAAAAAAACTGAGATGAGATGTATATTAAAATAATGTTTAAATAATTGGAATAATTTCAGTTCCTAGCTACATTCTTTAAATAGTTTGTCTTGTTAAGAATCATAAGCATCAGGTGAAAACCTTTTCCTAAAATCACTGAAATCCAAAGTATGCATGAAGCATCTGAAATGAAAGTGAAGGAGTGCAGATTCCACAAGAGTGATTTTAACTAGATAGAGTGATAGAGGAGAGCCATTCTCTTGTTATTTTTTTTTTTACTTTATTTTATTTTTTGTTTATTTTATTATATTTTTATTTTATTTTATTTCATCCTGCTTATCAGAGTGGTGGCTCTGACTTCATCTAGTCATCATTCATTATTTGTGATATGTACATGGTGGAGAGGGAGATAAGCGCTTAAGAAAAATCTGTGCTAGATAAGGCTTTCAAATTACATTTCTGCCTTTCTGAAATAAAAACTGTTAAAGGTATAAATGTTTTAGGAGCATCTGGTGTATCTAGTTGAACGCACATGCTACAAATGCCAGCAGAAATCTATCATGAGTGTAATTACAAAAGAATGGAGTCATGGGTTTTCTCCTACAAAACAGAGTTATTTCACTGAGCATTCTGTGTATTTGGTATTAAAATATGTATCTGGCCAATGTATTGAATTAATATTAAAAAGTAGCATTAGCTTTTGGAATTCCTTAATTTGTTCAGGCTTCATGTTGAATTTTTATTTTTTTTCCTTTAGTACTTATACTTGGCATCTAGTTTTCCTTTTATACCATTTCATCCTCCACTGAGTTGAAAGCCAAGCTGTAGATAAGCAGACTAGTAACAGAGCTTGTAAATTCCTTGCTGAGGAACTATATAAAGATGATGTGCATTCCTTGGTCAGGACCCTAAGTGGCTTCTTGCAATTACAAGCTTAATCATTCTGTGATCCAAAAGCTATTGAACCACTCAATCTTATCATTCCTTGCCTACTTCAGCAGCTGAGATTGTAAATTCCTGTAACATGAGTAACAGGCAAAGAATAGTTTCACTAAGCAGAGTCACCTCTCTACGCATCCATCATACTTTCTGTATAACGGGCATAAGAATGTTCATCTTGCTTTGAATCTTAACTTACAAAAGAGGAAAATCTATGTGAATTATTATGATTTATTTTTCTATGACTGTAGTGCACAGAAGTTCATTATCATGGAGCAGAACTTTACTGTGCTAGATGCTTGCCAGTGTAAAACAATGAGCTTATATTCAGACTAAAAGTTGTGCAGTCTACTCTTCATTATGCAACACTGGTTATGATGATTAATGCCAAAAGCCTCTGTGTATTTATTAAACCCTTGATAAAATTTCCTAATCTGAACTGCAAAATCTAGACTCCTCAATCTATAGAATATGTTAATAAAAAGTGACAGATTTCCAGAGAAGGTGAATAACACCAGACTTCTCCTTTTCCAGATACACTAATGCACGTTTCCCACTCAGTCCCATTTATCTACTACATCTGGTGTTTAAAAGGTCAGCTGTTTCCTCTTAATGTCACAAAATATTGTTAGGGAAATGGTTGGGATTTTTTAACCTTTTGTGAATTTTCACAACAAGAAGAGCAATCAAAATTTTTGAAAAAGCAAGCCTTTGAACAGAGATTAAGTATGAAATGTTTAAATAAAAGGGAGAAGAACAGAAAATTTTCTGCAACAGAACCCTGTAAAAAGCGGTGGTTTTCAATGTTCCATTGCTTGCTCTGATGCTAAATTGCACAAATCTTCTCAATCCTGTTACTCTTGGGGAGTGTATAGATTTTCTGGAAAGCTACAACAGTTCTTTTGGTATCCTATAAATAAATAGGGCAGTGCCTTATCCTGAAGTATTTTAGTTGGACAGTTTAAAGTAAAAGAATGTTGGAAAATCTATTTCACTGTTTTGGGCTTTGTGGAGTTTTTCATTTGGTTGTTGTTGTGTTGTGGTTTTTTTAGCATGTTAAAAAGTTTGTTAAAACAGCAGATATAGGTGGAACATCTCTGATCATTCTCTGTCAGGAAACATTTTCCTTTGTATGAATTGCTAGATGATTATTCAGTCTTCCTGAGATTATGTTCAACATTATCCCATCTTGAAATGGCTTGAACTATATAAACAACATGAAATAGAAAACCACCGGGATTACTGTCTCATGGGAGCAGGAGAAGATCTCCTCTAGAAGTTACAGGGCATGTGACTGGTTATGTCCTGGTCAGAGTGGGTAATAAGAGCTTCTCCTCCCCCTGCTGTGATAATCAGAGTGTTTGGGCTGTATTGTTCGTAAGAATGGTGTAGGACTAGTGATGTTAGACACCTGTTAGATTTCTCTGGACAAATAAGCTGGAATAGAATTTCTCTTCACCATTAACTAGGAAAGATGGGCATGAGAGAAAGCTGGGCATGCAGGAGGTTGCCTCTCACCCACAGAAACTGAGCGTGTTAATTTAAAGACGGTGAAATCATTAGAAATCAAGAGTCACAATGCTTAGATTATCACACATTATCAAATTTTGCCTACTCTGTTGTATTTCTTTTTGCCAGCATTGCCAATCACATGCATTAGACATTTCAGTAAGTATCAAAAATCATGTGACTTTAATTAAAGAACATGATTATGAATGTCTTATTTTGGGTGTAATTGCTGAACCTTTACATCTCACATTTTCACGATTTTCTCTACAATTGCAATGTCTAGTATATACTTTTATATATACGTATATATATATGATTCTACTTCCATCTGATTTCAGAAATTGCAGCTTGAAGAACATCATATGGTGTTATAGTTGTGATAAAATTGAAGGATTGTTGACACCACTGTTTCTTAGAGTTACCATATAGTGGGAACATAAAGAATCTTGGAGTTAATCATGCTTGAGTGCTTTGCAGTTCTTAATGGGAGATATGTGCTGGATTTGTGCTCTGCTTCTGGCAGTTGCTGATTCCAAATATTTTGGCCAAATTGAAAATTCTTAACAAGTTCTTCTTTCGTTGTGATGACTGGAGATTTTCCCATTGACCACCCTAACAGGGGACTGATGCCTGTTCAGTCCTTTGCAAAGCACAAAGGCCTACGTTAATAATTATCAACAGCCATTATTGACTAACTTGGGAAACTGCACATTATTATTATTTATAATTATTAATGCACTTTGTACTGTCCATTTAAGCAGTAGTGATTCTGGGTATGCACTGGCATCAGTGAAGTGAGAGCTCTAAAATGGAAGAATCACAGATTCAGTACAGTTTTCTCCAGCCATGTGTATTGGATCTGTGTACACTTTTCAAACAATCATAACTTCAGCTTTTGACAACTTTTTTTCCAAATTTCATTGTGGACACAAAATGCTTGTGAGACATCTTCCCCTACCCACACACAGGTGTCCTGAAGCTGAAATCTCCCTATCTGCTTTCCAGGCTCTCTTCTTCCTTCTTCTCAAACAGATTCATTGCACCTTACACCCCATTCTAGGCCTCCCTTTCTTTTCTGTGTGGGCAGCCTCTGGGTGGTTCTTTATTTCTCTATTTTAAATTAGAACTCGCCTAAATCTGAAATCTTTCCCTGATGTTTTACTAACGGGGCAGGAGTTGCACTGGGCTCTGTGACCTTGTCTTTCTGGAAATGGCTAGTTATCTTCTGGCTCAAGGCGGCGAAAGGATGGAGAAGGGCGAGTCAAAATAAATACACATATGTTCTTCACAATACAATAACTGCTTTTTTTCCTAGAGCTTTACTGTCACTGACTGGAAAAACTAGGAGTAAACGCTGAACCAGGTGCCATTTGTTTTCATTTTCACAGAGATTTCACTAACAACCACTACCATCAAAGTTTGCCGTTTACAGTTCCTTGAAATTATCAGGGGAAAAAAACAAACAAACCAAAACCAGGAGGGGTTTATACTGCCTGACTGTCCAAGAGAGAGACTAAAAGCTTTTTTTCAGAGTCCTAAAAATGACTGGGAAAGGAAATGAGAAATGAAAAGAATATGAGAATTAAACGTGTTTCACCTCTATTCTTTCCTCATCCAGAGTCTCTTGAGAAAATTCTGTGGCTGAGGGATGCCAAACTGGTTACTGATTCCTCTGCAAGATCATTTAACATCTCTTACATTTATAACCTCATAAAACTTCTCTTCTTCCTCTCTATTTTTTTTTTCACTGAGGCATCTCATTTCTCTAGTGTACAAAAGCTACTCACACTTTTCTCTGCCAAGCTGTTCTTAGGTTTTGCCTCTCAGTTATGATCCTTACCTGTTTTCTTTACAGGCTCTGGCATCTTCACTTTGTTTCTGACGAAGCTCCCACTTGTATCTAGAAATCAGGGTCCAAGCTAAACAGGAATGAGGCTGCAGGGCTTTTGAGACCCCCCTAAAGAAAGACTCGGTGGAAGCCCCCATCCTGCTCCTCCCCCTTGATCTCCCCCACTGTTGTCAACTACGGCACCTTATCAACAGCAGGACGCGCTTGACAGGCTACATTAGCCGGGATAAATATAGCCAAGTTCCAGGAGCCAGAGAGCTCAAACCACCCAGCGCTGGCTACCACTGCTCTGTTGGCCCAAACCAGAGCACAGCCTGCTGCGGCACGTGTGCGCGGTACATTTGCCAGCTTCACGCATGTGTTGCATTACGAATCCCCTCAGTGCTGTGGCTGCAGCACATTCGGCAAGATAGCTCTGATAGTTACATCTCCTGTCTGCTGGTTCTGTCCTTACTCTCACTATGTGTCTGCCCGCATTCTTGTACCTATTTCTGTCCCCTCTATTGTTACAATTCGGTCAGAACTGAACGGCCCCTTGGAGGCTTTTTAATTATTTCCTTTTTTTTTTTTTTTTCCCCCTCTTCTACCAAAGACTGTGTTTGCAGAACTAAATGTGAACCTTCAGGAAAGAACTTTCAGAGATAATGACACATTACTGACATTTGCAGTCACAACTACTTAAATAGTTTCAGCCCTCCCTCTCCATCCACCCACTTGATCCGAAGCATGTTGTTTCTTGAAAACTAGTGAGGTTTTGTTTGTTGTTTTTTCTTTTAAGTACCATTTTAAAAATAGTTCCAAGATTCTATTTGATACCTCTAGAAGTTTTCATTTTGCCTAATTATATAGAAAAGATCTGGGGGAAATCTCACTAAAAATTAACTCTGGTATTGCCATTTCATGCTTCAGTCATCGCTTCTTATTTATTCATACATTTAGCACATGTCAAAACAGTAATTGTGGACAGTCATCCCTCTTGTTGCCTTGGTAATATATCTGTTTTCTGTCACTTTTGTCTGTCTCATTCTGAGTTTTATCAGAGAAAATCTGTAGGCCAAGCATATGACATTTTAGCATCTTCATCAATGATCTGGATGAGGGGATAGAGTGCACCCTTAGTAAGTTTGCAGATGACACCAAGCTGGGTGGAAGTGTCAATCCACTTGAGAGTAGGGAAGCTCTACAAAGGGATCTAGCTAGGCTGGATCGCTGGGCCAAGGCCAATTCCATGAGTTTCAATAAGGCCAAATGCCGGGTCCTGCACTTGGGCCACA
>WTSP01016308.1:109765-131270 GCA_025331215.1 Actenoides lindsayi | reverse complement strand
TTGGGGGAGTGACTTTCCCTGGTGCAAGTGTTTCCATTACTAAAGACTGAGGCAAAGAAGGCATTAAGCACCTCAGCTGCCTTCTCATCTTTTATTACCATATTTCCTTCTGAATCTAGTGGGGGATAGAGGGCCTCCCTGGCCTTTCTTTTATTATAAATGTATTTATAGAATTTTTTCTGATTGCTCTTCAATAAGATCTTCAACTTGATCTTAAAGGTCTCTTCCAACCAAAACAATTCTATGATTCTGTGATTCTTCTCATCTTACAAGGTCCTAGCAAACCACCTCAGTGACCAACAAAGTAAATAAAATAAAGGGCAATGAGCACTTGTCGTGCTGGATGGTGCTTGCGTCTGTGTAAGTGGTTCTACCCTCTCTGAAATGCCAGATGTTTTGGTTCTGTTCTGACTTTTGTAATAGTTAGCATTTCTCTGAAACTCTCAGTTCATGTAATAGAAGGAGCAAAGAAGAATTTCCGCTTGCTTTAAAAATAGTTAGTTTCTAGCTATTTCTGGATGCAGAGAACTTGGAAAAAAAGTCCAGCTGACCTCTGTGTGCTTAAAAATCATAAGGAAAATTAGGAGGACTATATAGCTACATTTTTTTGTGCTTTTAAATGGCTTTTCTTGGCTTTCTGGGACTTTAGTAATGACATCTGAGCAAACGGAATTAGTTTTATTGCTGTATGATTACAGAGGTTTAGTACCATCAGGTGCCAGTGATACTTGTTTGTGCACATTATTATAGTAGCATGGGCCATTTTATCTCTGCTATTGGTAATCTCTGTGCTACAAACTGTACTTAACACTCTTCTAGCTTGTTGTTTCTCTTGCTACATGGTGCCTAAAATTCTGCCTTTCAAAAGTGCTCCCAGTTGTCTTGAACTTCCATTTTCCTCTTAGTCTTTAGACTTCTAGTGTTGACCCCATGCGACCCAGGTCTGCCCAAGTTACAGAAGCACTCATGGTCCACTGTTTCTCATATGACCAATGAGCAAACAATTACATTTTTAACAACTTGAAGAGGAAGTTTGTGGGAATGGGATTTGAATGGTGGTTCTTTAAGGATTGTGGGGTGATGTTTCTGGACTGTGTGTTCAGCAGAAGGCATTTTTGCTTTTTTTTCTTGAAAACTACATTGTTATTTGCTAATGCTATTTTTGTAAAAACCAAACAAACTAAAAACCTTAAACAGCCAGTGTTTTCTTGCACTTTCCAGATCTAGGAACTTAAGCCTCATAAGAAATAGAATTTTTAAAAAAAGCAAAAACATAAGCATACATACTTTAAATGAAAGATAATTAACTGAGTGGGGTCTAATAATGACGTCTCTTGATATTTATCTGGTTGCCCTCAAGCAGCCCAGCAATTTCAAAACAAGAAATCTTGTTCCAAAATTAAAGAAATGCAAATAAGGAAAACGCATTAATTTGAGTTAATAAATCTGGGACTCCAATATCTAATTTACAGAAGGATCTTCTAACAACAAGAAGGCCTAACTCTTATATAGTTCATTACTTTCTAGGTTGTAATAATAATCCCTACTAATTTTTAGCAACATAATTTTAACTGTGTACTTCAGAACATAAACCTCTATTTCTCTTGAGAGAAATTTGACTTTTCCAATTATTTTCTTCACTGTAAAATATATCTGCTCTGATAGTGAGCATCATTGTTGGGCAGTTGAGAAACAATTGTCCTCAATATACCAGCATCAGTTGGAGATTGTTTGGTAATGTTTGAATGCAACACTAGATCAACTCCTGGGAATACTCTAGGCACCAAAGCACGAATTTTGCTGATATTAATGAAAATCAGGAAACTAGAAGTCAAGAAATGGAAGGTGCAAAAATCCACAGAACTTACTACAAACATCAGAAAATTGCTTAACGTGTTGCAGAATATCATACATTCACCTCAGTTGCCCTCAGCCTGGATTTAGATTTTAAAGCGTAAAACCCTGCGGTAGGAGTCCCTGTTATTTTTCTGTCAGTGGGGCAGAAAGGAACTAATGGTAGTAGCAGACCCTAGAAATAATGAAAAATGGAACAACCTGAAACAAAGGGAGAATAAAATGAGAGATAAACAGACCCATCCATCCACGAACAGAAGGTAGAGGAAGGTGTTACATGAAGTAGAGGTCCTCGTGCCATTGGCGTTAGTGACTGGCAAAGGCAGAAGAAAGGTAGTAATGATTAACTAGGAGAAAGAAGGAGTGGTGGTATCGGCAGGTTCCCTGAGCAGTAATCAGAAGGTGGCCAGCAGAAGTGTCTTAATCTGTTTTGAGCTGACCACCATGTTCACTGCCCTCATTCAGTGAGAAAGACTTTCAGGGCCTCTTCTCAGGGCAGTTATAGCTCTGTGTTTAAGCATGCTGCTGCCATTTTCTGGCATTAATAAGAATCAGATTCTCATGATGTGTTCATAACTTATTCTGGGCCTATTTTAATATAAAGTCTAAATAATTAAAACTTTTATCTAGTTCCCACTAGAAGATCTTTGCTCATTTTGTGGTGGGAAAGCATACTTAAGGACAAAAAAAAAGGAGCTTTTGTTGAAGTGAATTTCTTATCATAATTCCTGGAAGAAAAACTTATCCAAATAATGGCAATCATCAGGGAACAAAGTTCTTGAGCAAAGTCACGGTAAAATATATCATTAATGAAAACCCACCCACATCCAGGCTCCGTATCACCAGACACTTCATTGGAGGAAGGAACAGTACTGTTGGTATTCATGACTCATTATATTAATGGGTTATAATTTTTAAAGAGTCAACTGTGGTCACATTATGACTGGCTTTGTGACATAGATCACTGGATTTCCCTAAATTGACTTCTGTTTGGATTAGAGCTTATCTTTTAGAAAAAACATCCAGTTTTGATTCCACTTGTCCTGCAAGTGACCATTCATCACAGCTTATATTAAATTGTTCCCTTCACTAATTATAGTCAATTCTGACAGCTTCCTGTTGGAAGACATGCATTATCTTACTCATGGTCTCCCCAGTGTGGATGGAAATGTCTTGTGCTCCTTTCTCCTCTAAGGAGTTAGCTTTGTGTGAAGATTATTGAGTAATTGGGGTTTTTTTCCTTGCATATTTGTGGGCTCGGGAGAAGTTCTGATTTATGGCTTTAATTACAGCTGTCTAACCATCTAGAAAACCTTCTTAGTGTCTTCAAGTCTTACCCTTGTTGTGATGCTGACATACACCTGTGGCTGGGAGTAGTAATGTTGATGCTGTTTGAATGGCCTCTGATTTCCATCCATACTACTTTTGACCTTGTTGTAATCTCATACTGCACCCTACCTTAATGTTTCCACCTCTTTGCGTAGATCTCGATGGAGGCTATTATTGCCCTGTTAAAACTAGGATAGTGCCTAATACACTGAGGTCCACATCTGGGCTGTGCCAAGAGCTTCTGAACATTACTCAGATTTCCTGATGAAATGGTGAGGTGTCTTGGTAAGAGTTCTGTTTGCAGATCTGGTATAATTGGGGATGTATTTACAGTACAAAAATATGCTGACATCAGAGACCTGCAGCTTCATCCTTTGGGTTGGATAAAGGACTGTTGGCAGTTACATGCATCCCTTGATGCAAAACAGCCAGATTTAGGGGTGAACCCAGCTGTTACGTGGACTCCAGCGTGTGCTACTAGCCCAAATTGGTACTTCTGCTAAACTCAGCAACAAGGTTTCTGTGTGCAAACCAGTGTGGTGACAGTATGCAACATGCAGGTGTCAGTCTGGGTGAGCCTGACTTTGAAGACAGACCCTTAATTATGCTGCAGGTTTCGTCCATGCTTCTGTAATATCTGGCTGTCACATCATCTCACAAAGCTATGGTCTTTTCTCTATCCTTTTTGAGACCACACTAATTGGTAAGAAGAGAAGTCAGTACTAACACACCGATAAGGACATTAGCCAGGTTGTTAGTCAGTTGCTGAGATATTCACAGTTCCCTAACTAAAGGCATATATTACCTTCAGGTGAATTATTCTTGTCTGACTTTCTCCGCAAAGCTCTGTCCAGATGTGTTTTTGGAAGTTATCAGCTGATACAATATGAAATACTTCTTTATGCATGTCTATGCAGAGTCCAAAGTTGGAAGATGTAGACAAGCAAGAAGGTGCCCACTGAGCAGAGTACCAAGGTGCTATGAAAACCATCTCTGCATGGAAGATCAACATGCTCTTTATATGCCATGACAAAACAACCCAGAGGTCCTACCTAGGTCAAAATGAATAATCCTTCTGCAAGCTGAATCCTTCCCCTCCTGGTTGACAATGTGAAAAATGATTGTTCTTGGTTCGTAGAAATGTAAGCCCTCAGACTGTTGTGTGGGTGTTTTAAATTTACCCAACAGCAAACTTTTCAAGTGTTTGGGGTGACTTTCCTATTAAGGTTATGATGAAAATCAAGTACACTGTGTATCTTTCCTTTCAGAATCTGAGATTCTCCACAGTTAGAAGTTATATTAGTGATCAGATTGGTCCTCTGGAATATATTTTATTTTTCTTTTCGATGAGACCTTGAAAAATCACAAACTTGTTAAGCTGAACACCTGAAATTAAGCATTTAAATCTGAATATATACACATCAGTAATGTCCGAATGTATCAGCCCCAGGAACTACATTTTAAAGTGCCAGAATCTGAGTCTGAGATTTTGACTTTAATCACCAGGGTTCCAGCATTTTTGTTTTAAGGGCCTGGTTTGCAGTGTTCGTGGTTCCAAAAAACAATGATCTCTGCTTTCAAAACATCTGGAACTGGTCCAGGTCTCTGCTGTTGTCCATGTGCAAGCAGCCGCTCACCATTCCAGAGGGGATACTCTTTCCCACGTTCATCCCACTTGCAAACAGCGAAACAATTTGGTTTGCTTGAAGGGACTTTTTTCAGTGAGTGACTTTTTAATGACTCATTTTTATACTTGTCTTCATAGAATTGTTGAAAGTTCATGGTGATTTTCAAGTGGTGCTGTGATTATGGGTTTAATTTTGTCTTTTAATACGAGACCTGCTAAGAGGATTTTTTTTTTCACCTGTGATGTAAGAAATGTTTAAATGCTGTCTGATGAAAATGCATTTGTTATTTATAGGTAAATCCAATTATTCAGTTAGTTAAAGGATCTTAAAAATAGCCATAAGAAATGGCCATTCATATATTTGCCAGCAACTGACTGCTACTTCCCCCTGTGAAAAAAATCCATTCTGGTAAATTGATAGGTGGATATTCAGCTTTGTGAAAGGAAAATCAGACATGTTAGTATAGCTTTATCTTACATATTGTACGTAACAGACAAATCAGTGCTTATTGACCCACCCTGTAATTGCATTAGTCTGTAAACTTCTAGTGGCCTGGTTTGCTCTGCTATTAAACTGAATGAGAAGAGTTGGAGACATGCTTGGATATTTGCACTTGTAGATTAGATTTCCTTTTTTGGAGGTCTGCTTCACTGACTTGTTTTTTCATTAAAAATAACACATGGTCTTGCTCTGGTGTTATTTTTTGTTCTGCCAGAAAACTGTAATGCATTAAGTCCTGCATGTAAAAAATGTTTGTTTGTTTTAAGCTAATTTTATTTATAGCTCACAGATCTCACACGATGAGGACTGCCAGCTTTAAGTAATTATAAAGAATATAAATTGAGTTCTGAGATTAGATGTTGTATTCGTTTTTCTAGTTGTGGTAACTAATTTAGGTCCATGCTTTATTTTGAATGTGTCTATTTTGATAAATGATATTCAGCTCATAGAGTACACACAACTCTGCTGCCATTTAGGGAATTGCAAAGCATATAAAAAGAAAAATAAAATGCATTTTTGTCCTCCACATGAGAGTTCTATTTGAATGAGCAACTTCTTGTTAACTTGTCTGTCAGAAAGGGAAACCACCAAAACTGACATGTCAGTTGGAGGGGGGGGGAAACGGTGCTGCATTTTGTTGTTGTTGTTGTGTGAAAATCAGGTTGAGATTTTTCCCAGCATCCTGAGTTTCTAAGCTTCTGCATCAAAACCAGAGAAGCCTCCTGGGGGCAATAAAGTTAGACAGGTGCTTAAGCATGTTTTGGAAGCCTACGGCAAGGGGAACGAGTTTTCAATGGGATGCTACAGACAAGTCTGGCTGCTTCAGCTGGCAGCTGCCACAGCCTCAGCCCCTTACCTTGGCCCAGCGACCACTCCTAAGAAAATAAACAGCTAAGATATGTTGCAAATCTGCTCCGTGACCAGAGAATCCTGTTCAGACAAGAGCTAGGCAAATATCAAACAGAACAGCTTGTACTCCAAACCTCAGGCTTTCAGCCTAAAAGTACTTTCACACTAACTGTTAGTAATGAAAAAAAAATATCTTGGTCTTAACCCTTTCCTGCAAGCTACCCCTTGTTTGCTAGCCACAATGTGGCTATGAGAAATCAGCTAATACTTGGTCTAGAGTTGTAACCCTAGAAAGGCAGATGATGCCAGAGTCTTCATGGGAGTCCTCTATGGCTACGGTCTTGTCCTTGTCCGTGGGTATCTTTTCAGGTATGGAAAGAAGGATCAATATAAAACCCTAAAAAGGACTGATGCCTCCATGGGCATTTAAATTTCCTCTGGTAAACAGAGGACAGCTGTCATAAGAAATTCTCCTGAGTGCCGTGCTGTGTTTTACTGACTACCATCCTTGCCCTTATGATTGTCTGCGTGTAGGAAGGTGGGAGGAGCCTTCAAAATGGGCATGTTTTGTCTGAGTTTCAGATTGGAGTAACAATCTAAGAGCAGAGGCAAGTCACGTGTTTTCCCCCTTCAATGGCTGTCTTTCACTTGGCAGTGCTCCACAAGTAATTCACAGGATGGTAATTCAGCCCTTCCTACCTGAGCTTGACGCTACTCTGCCTCTCCTCCTGGACCATGTTACGATTTTGTGGGGACTTTTTGGCCCAGTTTACACTATTGCAGGAAAGGAGGCACTGGAGGGAGATGAGGTATTGACAGAGACCCATTCAACAGCAGCTAGGTAAAATGGAGTGGAGACACTTCAGAGCCTTTTACAGCATCTGCTGTGCAGCCTCACACCCAAGGCATTAATTTACAGGTGTCTAATTCATTAATTTGGTTCCTTGCCATGAGTCAGGCAGTTCATATGTTGCTTATGTTTGTTATTTTATTAAGCATTCCTAGTTTTAGATTATCAGTGCTTGTAAATATCTGAAGGGCAGGTGTCAAGAGGATGGGACCAGACTCTTTTCAGTGATGCCCAGTGACAGGATAAGGGGCAACGGGCACAAACTAGAACACAAGACAGAGCACTGGAACAGGCTTCCCAGAGAGTTGCGGAGTCTCCTTCTCTGGAGATACACAAAACCCATTCCTGTGCAACCTGCTCTAGGTGAGCCTGCTTTAGCAGGGGGGATGGACTAGATGGTTTTCAGAGGTCCTTTCCAACCTCTGCCATTCTGTGATTCTGTGATTGTGTAATGCAGACAGCTGCAGATGGAGATAATGAGGATTAGCAATATAGGCAGAGCTTCAGAATGAACACTGTGTGTTTGCAGTGTGTGTTCAAGTGTGTTCACAGTGGCTGCAATGTCTTTTTATCTTGTCAAAGAGATGCAGACAAGTCTTAGCATGAAGGAAAATCAACTCTGTTACAAAAAAAAAAAAAAAAAAAAAAGAGGAAAGGAAAGGGGAAGGGAAGGGGATACACTGTTGCCCCAGGTAGTTCTCAGTTTAGCAAGCTATTTCTGCCAAAAGCACTGTATTTGTATAGGAAGAGATTTGAGGTCTGCCAATACCTAACAGTTTGTAATTTCTCTGTCTAGGGCCGAATTCACACTGGCTGTGTTGAATCTCTAGTGAAATGAGATTGACAAACATGGCAACACAGTCCACTAGGGTATCAGCAACAGTCCTATAAGCTCTCTGTATTTCACACATGAGTACAGATTTACAGAGAGCTCATTGTCATCAGTTCTTAACTAAGAAGAAATAAATTTGAAGAGAATTTTTTTTTTTTTAAACATATCAAGAAATCTTGTAGGGTACTTACAGGCTCTTTCACATATTCTGTGAATTAATCATTTAGCACACAAATAAAAGGTGTCTATAGCCCTCTCTTTAACAAAATTTTGGTACTATACATTTTTAATTTAAATTGACTTTTCTTTTGAAATCAACTTACCATCTCAGATACGCTTCAGGATTAAGTATGTACAAACCTATACGTACATATGTTGACTTTCAGAGTGCCTAGCCAGTTCTGTGAACTTCTGAGTGTCTGCCTTGTCCCAGGACAAGGTGTGCTACTTGGAAACTTACTGTCTTTGTGTGGTTTTTCTGCCCCAATATGGAAAAGTTTCTTCAGCATTCTCCTTCACCTTCATTATTTGCACTCATGAATTCTTCAAAGAATGAACTAAGTTTTAATGCTGAATTTACGTAGGATGCCGTACTGCAGTCATACTTATACCTTTTTGCACACCTCCATCAATACAGTGAAGCTTAGTTTTATAGAAGGGAACATTATAAGAAATTCATTATGGCTAGGAAGGTAAGCCAGTGCCTTGACACGAGCTTATTGCTGAGACACTACTAGAAAATTTTAAATAATTGCCTCTAAATATTAGAAAGTCACTGCAATTAGGGAATGCGTGTTCATATTTCTTTTTTAGTTAGATACTTTTAACATTTCCTTCTATGCCCTTGTTCATTTGATAAGCACAGAGCTCATCTTTGTCTGTGTGCCTGGTGTCTTACTGGATGGCGTCATCCTCTATTGGTGTTAGATATATGTGTAAGATTTAAGCTGTGACCAGCAGTCATCTTACTTGTGTTTGCGTTTCCCACACCTTTTTGGAGTTATAGGAAATCAGGATTATAAATTTCTGAAAGGTTTTAGAAAAATATATTTAAGCTAGGTTTTTAAACCAGGAATAGTCCGTCTGTGCCTCCCAAGATATGTGCATCTGTTTTTCAAGGAAAATGCAAATCTGTAAGACTCTTGTGACATTTAGCCTCAGAAGTCACTGCCTGTCACAGGAGAGACTTAATGTCATGTGACTGGTCAACATCATCTTGCTGCTGTGCAGGATTCCCTCTGGACACCCAACTGGTGCTGATGCTGTGTGATGGTGAAGGACAGGGTGTTAAAGGAGTTGGGGTGGGAGGGAGGAAGCCAGGGCAAAGGAGTCTGGGCTGTCTTTTCCCTCCCATTTTATTGTTGCTATTGTTGTCTAATAATCAGAAATACACTATTAATAAAACAAATGAATTGTAATAGAACAAAACCGGATGTATTTTGACATTTATCAATGTAAACTATAAAAAAAACAAAACAGCTTAGTAATTTCAGTAAAAGAAGCTTACATCCAACTTGAAAAATGCACTTCTAAGTTCGGTACTGTTTGACATACTGTAGTGCTGATTCCTGGTTTGTATAGGCTAGACATACCCAGTTTATGTTGATAAGTTGCCCTGTGCCTCTTAATGGTCTCTTTTAGGTAGACGGCAGATAGCAGTGAGTGCAGTTATTGTAACCAGGTGTTCTTTTCTTCTCAGACTGCTGAGATTTCTCCTTTGTAATTTCTTTCTGTGTATGTTTAGCTAAAGTACTATGTCCATTCAAAGCTATGGCAACACTACATCTGCCAGGACACCACAGATTCTCAGTTATTCTTAGAAGAACTTGCTGTAAGTCTGGTTTATTAACATATTCAGTAGAGGGTAATGGAGGCTCTTCTGAAAATGCCTGACTTTCTTCTGAAACCCCAGGTAAACTGCAGACAGCCTGAGGGATTTTCACTCTGACTTCAGACCTCCAGCTTACTCAGAATTCAGTAGGTTTCCTATAAACATGGTAATAGGTTTGACTTCACTGAATAAATCCTAACTCCCATAAACCTGAACCATCCTTTATGATTTGCCTGTGCAGCGTATGTTAACTCTTCAAAATGGCATCAGAGTTAAAATGCTCATATTTAGGCTGAATGGATAGAAATTAACAGGCATAACTCTGACTTGGAAGACTGGGAGTTACCTAAACATTTTGTTCTGCTTTGAAACAAACATTTTTTCTGTTAGGTTTTTCAAAGTTCTCAAGGATCTTTGTTTTCAGCCACCTTATCTAAACAAATCCTTGTTTAAGGATTTAAGCATGCAATCCTTACCACCTCAATAAATGGCTTGTTTTAACTTGGGTTGTTGTGGAGTGGGGTTTTTGTTTGTCTTCTCTTTTGTATTTGCCTGAGAAACAGCCTCAAAATGTAGGATGACAGGTCAGTGGTCAGTTCAAGTGCTAAAATTGTTTATAATCCCTCCAGAGGAAGCTTCTTCAAACGAACTTTCATTTATGGAGAGGTAACAGCTTGCACAGGACTGTTTCCATTGGGCACCTGATACAGGACTGCTCAGTTACCCCTTTAGTGTCCACTCACACCTAACATATGGAAGGATGAAGCAGATGAAGATGGCTTGCAGCAGGGCAAAGTGGTTTCCTACTGTTATTGTGAGTGAGGGTCAGGCTGGCTTGAGTTACCTTACTTTAACCCTAGGAAGAAGCTCACCCACTTTCACCACTCTAGTGAGGGATGCTGAAATGAACTTTACACTTTAAAACCTCTGAAGAGCACAGGTGAAATGTTACTGTGAAGTGACTAGTACATGGCCACAGGAATTGCACTGCGTCGCAGAGGTCACATCTGTTGCCACAGATTCTGGAGTGTAGTTTTCACCCACCTCATCACCCACAAAAAAAGCCTGTAGGTAAGCCACTGCTTTTGACAGGTACCGAAAAAGCCGAGAAAAGATGAGAGGGGAGATGAAGTCTTTTCCCATGTATATGGCTTGCAACAAACATAAGTAATTTGTCATTTCCAATTCCATTTTTGCTTGCTAGAGTATATAAGGAGATGAACAGCCAAATATTAACTAAGTATATGAGGAAAACGAGTAAGTGGGATGCTGTATGACCTTTCTTGTTTTTTCAGCCATCATCTTTTAATGAAATGTTGCATTGACAGATGATTGGCATTTATGGCTCCAGCCTTTGTAATTTTGACAGGGTGATTTTTGTTTGCTGTGCTAGGAGTAGTAACCATGCCACGTGCCAGTTTGTCTCTGAATGGAGAATGCCCTCGAGCCCCACTTTTCAGAGCAGTCAAGTGTGAACACATGGTCTAAGTTTTACCTGTTCAGCATGGGAAATGAGAAGAATGAAGACCATTTTTAGCCTTGGAAATAAATTTAAATCCAATTAGCATCCAGGTATTCTTTAAGTTGGGTCAAATAAAAACTCTTGGTTTTCACAAGAGTTAAAGGTTTCTGAGGTGTGAGTTCTACTTATATTACCCAGTCTAGCTGACAGTATGAGCAGACGTTCATGTGCGTACAAATACACACTAGAGACATCTTCTTTCTGAAGACACAGTAATCTTTCTCCATCATGAGAAGACACAGTCCTGACAGGACCTGGCACTGATCCATAGCTCACTGATCCCTTCCACCATGAAAGTGGGCAGCAGCAGCAAGGATCTCTTCACTGTGAGTTACCCAGAAGATGCAAAGCACTAGTGAAATGTAAGAGACCTCTGCTGCGCCATCAAGGTTTAATATGAAAATTTCATCTCAGAAATTTGTTTTGGTGGCTGTACTTGGGTAATTCATGCTGAGCAGTTATTCTCCTGCTGTTACTGTGGCAGACCAGACTGTCTGAAACACGGGTGTTGTGTGTGGGGTCTGCTCTGTAAACAAGAGATTTGAGGTGTGAGCAAGATGTCCAAGCACCCTATCCTCAGGAATTGGCTTTATTTCTGTCTCATTCTGGTTATCTTTATAAGAAGAACAGCAGGTCTGGTTGCAGCAGCAGGGGAAGTTAAACTGACAGCCAATTTGTTCTCATAAAATAAATAGCAGTGGCCTTTGGGTTTAAAGCATGTGATTTCCATGAAAGGAGGAGGAAGAACAATTAAGATTGCTCACCAGATTAAATTCTTTGTAATTGCTGGTTACCAAATAGCCACTTAAACATGAGGAAATAATTAAAAAAAAATTAAAAAACAATTAAATATTTTTTTAAATCATTTATTGCAAGGAGTTCTGTCAGATTGGCTTCTTTGGCTGCTATGAACACTCTCTGCCAAAAATTGAAAACTGGTTTACCTGGAGAGAAGGATGAAGAATGGAGCAAATCACTTACAAGCCGATAACCACCAGACCAGAGAGTGACAAGGCTGGCACTAAAAGCCTTACTGTATCTCCTCTACCTTTGTCATTTTATTCTGGTCCCTTGCACGAGACATCCTATGATGCTCACCACCCATATTTATTTCTCTCCTGGCTTGATAGGGTAGATCTGTAGAGGAGGTATTAAATATGAGGGTATCCTTAAAATGTTTAGTGAAATTTAGCAGTTGCATGCTCAAACACCAATTTTGCTTCCAGCAGCCAGCTTTGTGGGGCACTTTTCACTTTGCAGTCCCAGACAGACATCTATGGAGATAGTATAGTTTGACGATAACAGGCTGAAATGGTGACTCTGGTCCCTTAAGACCTTCCTTTTTATGCAGGTAACTTTGCTGTGATACAGCGGAGAAAGAGAACTTATTCTCTAATGAAATTTATGTCATGAAAAGACTGTTGGAAGAGAAGGGGTAAGGGAATACTTCTGGTATTTGTTTTTCTTCTACTATTGGACATTCTGAATTTAGTGGTCATACAAGGGTGCTAGTCTGACAGGTTCAGAAAGTCAGGCAGGGCATTTATTCCCTGAACAGGAAACGGACACACAAGAGGATTTGTTTGGTTTACCTTAAGCTTGCATACACTTGAATAGAATTAGCCCTTTGCAACAGGTTGGAATGATGACCCTGTGGTTCAAGTGGTGCAGTTATTTCCAGCATGGGAAGATCTTTGGGCTGATAGGGAAGCATCTGTGTCCTGAGGTAGCTGAAAGGGTTTGAATTTATGTGACCACTGTGGTTTGGTTACTGCTTAATCAGGAGGTATAATACTACAGATCTCTTCTTCTGACACATTTTAAAGGCATTTGTGGCCACTGCTTTATTTAACCATAACCACAAGTAGCAACCAGGAGCTACAATCTGAGGTGACTTCTCCCCAAATGCTCACAGACTATGCCCCACATCCAGTGCCCATTGTGTATCTTGAAGGTTCAAAGAGGAGGGCTGCTTTGAATTAAAGAAGTCTCCCAAAGTCACGAGGCCCTTACAGAGAACATGGTGCTACTTACATCTTTTCCTTTGACGGGTTTAGCTCTTGATGACACATCTCATCTGCTTATACATTGTGGCCTCATGGTATGGACAGAGCAGTCTTGTGGCCAGTTAGAGTCTTTCTCATTGATAAATTTAATTCAGCAATAAAAGTGCTTATGACCTGCCATTTTGAGGGACAAATGGGACTGTGCACATGAGAATCCTCAGATTTGCAGCCAAAACCAGGAGATGCCTGCCTTTCGCGACCTTTTCTTATACACAAATTTAGCAGCAAAATCCAGTATCCTTAGTTTTAATGTACAATTGTGCTGCAAATTTTAAAGATTAGAGGCCTCAAATGGGTAAATCACTTTGAAATGGTCCCTTTTTCCTCAGGTACTGAGGCCAGCGTCACTCTGTCTTTTATAATCTTGCCCTTGATGTCTCCAGAAGACAATTCTTGCTGATTGTTCAGCAGATCTGTGATACTCATACAGACTCTCCACTGCATTTCAATCTTCATAAGCTTACTGCCCTTTTAGTATGTCATGATGCAAGGGACCCAAGGCCCAGGGACTTCCTGCTTATGCTTCTGTAGGAGAGGTGATTTAAAATGCAGATGTGTGAAGAATCTCTGCACTTCAGGGAGCTAAAAGGAGTTATTCTAAAATATACTTGGACCAATTTTGAGATAGACTTCTGGCATTTTTATTTGTTTCTTGATCATTTGGCTATTTCAAGTTGCCGTTGAAGCTTTTCACTTCAACCAAGAGTACTAAAATTTATCTTTTTTTAATAAGCTTGAGTTTCTATTGAAAGCGATTAAGGCTTTAAGAAAAAAAAGAAAAAGAAAAAATACCCAATTTATTTAAAATTGATTGTAACTGTATCTGAATTCCTGAGGGATAAAAAATGTTATTTGAGACTAGCTTTATCAGAAGAGGATTTAACTGCTGCCTTTGCTACTAAGCTACACTGCTATTCTGTATGCAAGATCTTTATTACCAATAGCCCAGTTCATTCTTGTAACATACCAATATGTTAAGTAAATGTTATTCCTGTTTTCCAAAACTAATTGGTATGAGAAACAGATATTTAAAAGCTATTTTCTACTGCAGTTCTTCTGGATTTGCATGTCAACTGGGCAACTTCTTCAAGTCTTCAGCAAAGAAGTGTCTTGAGCACCATCTCCTGCACACCTAGGTAGTGCTGCAGTTACAGCTCTGTCCTCCAGTGACCTCCAAAGCACGTTGGGTTTTAGACAGTTGGTGGCAGGGAGAGTACATCAGATAAATATCCTGTGACCTTCTGCTCCTTCAGTGATGAAAGGTGAGGCAGGGTTACTTGAACTACTTATTTAATCAGTAAGAAGCTATAAAAATTGCATTTTTAAATCTATGCAGTTTAATACAGAATTTAATTTCTCTGCAAGGCATTTATCCTGCATCATCGTGTAGAATTCTTAGATGATCCAAGGGGGGAAAGAAAAAGCTAATTTAGGAAAACATAACTCTGTTACTGCTTTGTAATGTATATATATATATTGCTTGTAATGTCTGCCCCTTGTCCAGACAGTATGAGAGGTGGTATATGAAAGTCCACAGGATTTCCTGTCACTTCAGGCTCACCAGAGCCACTCTTAACTTTTAGTTTAGGACAGAGATGTTGAGTGTCTTTTCTTTTTTTCTTTTCTTTTTTTTTTTTTTTTTTTCCTGTGAGAACCTTATTTACATTCTGTATTCATAGATTCATTCAACAGGTGACAAGGAGTTTAGTCCCTACCCATGTTAAAGCTGCAGAGGCAGGACTTGCCTCATTTAACGTGGCTTGGGCAGGTGGTCAAAAATCAGATTAAGTGCTACCACTCCCTTCAAAGGTTCTGGTGTCAAAAATACACTGCTTTTCTTTTTCATCATTGCTGGTGGAGGATGGCTGTGTCTTCCCTTTCCTGATGCCCTAGAATAGTGAGAAAGCAAATTAGTATCTTATGTAATTCTCCAAGTACACAAAATGTGCTATTCCAACACTTGAGCTATGTCATCTGTAGCAACATACGTAAAGTGATACTAAACTCAAGCCATTTTAACCCAAAGTCCAGAGGGCCTTCACAGGGGATGCCTTGTCAGCATAGCTCATGTTTTCAGCTTTAACTGTTGAGCCTCCGGGAAACTTAAACCAGGGGTACTCAAATGTCACTAGCCCACAGGCAGTAGTAATGAATAAGTACTGTGCTGTAGAAAACACTGTCCTTTTTTTTTCCCCAGTCACAGTTGTTTTCCACGTGGCTGACACATTTCCTACAGGCTAGAGACCACTGCTCTGACCCCAGTCTTCTAAAGCAGAAGATTAACGTTAACATTTAAGCCTGTTCTGTGAAAAGAACGTAGTCAATCCTTTTTTAGTCTCCTACTAGGTAAAAATTACTGCTAATTACCCCTTGGAATTGGTGTCTCTCACAGCAGCAGTTCGTGTAATTACTCCCTTCTAGTACAAACCCAGCCCTTTGCTGTGTTGTTGGGTTGTGCCTCCCACCCCAAAAAAAAAAGCCCAAACCAAACCTACAACAATAAACCCCTGTTTATAATAGCTGAAAACAGTTCTCTGGGTCTGTTGCCAACATGGTCATTTTGAAAGGATCTTTAAGGAGGTGGCTCCCTTGCAGGTTAACTGAACTCATGCTCTTTTTGAGTATTGTGAACTGGCATTTTCCTTTTAAAACAGCCTCTTTGTGTGAATGGGCTGAGGGTGTGGGCTGCCTCTCTCTCTCTTTTTCTTTTTCTTTTTTTTTTTTTTTTGAAAACCAGCCCTCCCTCATCCTATGACATCACAGTCCTGTAATGAGCTGGGGAAGGAATTTGAATTAATGAGCCAAAAAAGTGAAGGCTCTTGTGGAAAACGACATTTTTTGGGTTTGCTTCAGAGTTTACAGGAACGGAGAGAAAGGGTAAGCTAAGATTTCTGACCTGTGACTCATATCTTCATTTAGCCTTTATCATTCAATAGCGGGAGTATTTAAAATACCATTTTTCCCTGTGATGTCTGTGGAATTTGTTGCTCTGTGGCCCATCTGTTCATTGTAAACAGTAGGCAGACCTTTCTGAATTTTACAACTTCCTACTTAGGTGCAATACAGAAGAGTATTGGTTCTATGGAGAAAAGATACTTTTGTGTATCCTGTGCATGGTATAACTAGGAAAACCACCCATATGTTCAGTGTCTATATTCTTTAGGCAGCACTTGAAAAGTATTTTGGCTGAATTCTTTAGTTGTTCTTTCCCACTAGTTGAGTGTGTTGTCCTTCATGAGACTGTAAAGCAAACTTCAGCTGATAGAGACGCTTTAAAAATGTCTGTTCAGCTTCATCTTTTCGTTGTTTAGGACTGAAGAAAATTAAGTATAGTACTGTGAGCAGTCACATTTAGCAGCAACAGCATTCCAGGTTTCTATGGCATCTGATGCACACTGTGACACTTAGTTGCTACCTCTGTGCACACACCGGGATATTACATTCTTTAGCTCCTGAGAAATGAGGAAGGATATTTTATAGTAAAGTATCTGAAAGCCAAGATGACGTGATCTTTCCTTCTAGCCTGTGCTTTGTTTTTTATGGTTGCATAGCTGAAGTCTCATGCACTCACATCAAATACTGTAAAGTCAGTTACTGTTTGTGTGATGGACTTGTAAACAGTACTCTTTTAAGCAGATCTGGTTAAGCTATTTTTGTCTGTTTCCCCTCTCCCCTAAAAAGCAACTTGACCTGGAATGTGTCAAGCTTCTGTTTGTACAGAAATGTGAGGTGCTGCTTGCAGTTTAATAGGGAGCCTTTTTACAACTGCTTAAAATACTCCAAGAAGCATTTCCTATCAGATAGCAAAATGTCTGAGAATTATAGATGACAGCAGATCTTAATGTAACAGCTTATTTGGCATGAATGATCTGGCTAACATTAAATGAATTAACCAACATTTATTTCATTTTTCTGTAATAAAGGGAAAATAACCCACAACTGAGGGACTGGAGCAATCTCACTTGTTAAGTAGAGCGGTTTGGGATGAAATAGCCAGTTCTGTTAACACTGTTTTCCCCCATTATCTTAATTCTCCACTTGCTGAAAGAGCAAGTGATGAATGCCTTAATCAAATAATATCCTAATATAGTCCAGATGTGCTGTAGGTCATTTAATCAGTGGCTTTTCAGCAGGAAAGGAAGGAATAATGAGTCTTTGGTTGGAAGAGGGGAGGGGAGCAGAGGCAGAGGGACAGGAACAGGAAGTAGTAGGTGCTGAAAGGGAATGTCTTATTCCCTGGGATTTCTCAACTGCCTTTTTCCCAAATAAGGAATTAGGAAAAAATCCTACCCAAGTCTCACTTTCAATGAAACATTCTCCTTCAGAAAATAGTAAGATGACTGTAGTGCTTGGTTTGCGTTAGGAGCAAAGCTTAGATGAAGTTCCAAACTGCTCACAACTCCTAACTCACATGGTAGGTCATATTTATAGCCTGGGGACAGCAATGGCATGTGGAGAATTTAGCAACATCCTCCTTTTTAGAGACTACATATTTGGCATCTTACTAGCAAAACTGTTCTGTAGACCTTGTAGTCTGACTTATTTTTCTGTTAAATATTACTTATTTGCTGGCCATTTGGTGAAATGGTATGTCAAAGTTCCCAATCCTCTTGTTTAAATCGGACTCATTGTTTAATGGTAGCTGTTTTCATTTTGTGAGTGTGTGTCTCTGAATGCATTATTTTTCTACATGTACCAACCAGAAATTTAAATTACTTACATTCTCTTAGAGGAAGGGACCTGTGCTTTACAGTCGACCAGAGTGACTCTTGTGTAAATCCTTTAGCTTGCAGCCCAAATGTTGTTCTCACCATGGTGTATTTCTGGAAAAGGGGACTATGGTGAAAGCATTTTTTTGTGGTTGTTTCCTGAGAGGCTCTGAGCATGGTGACACACTGGAGAGCATGACTCAGGGGAGGTGGTGTGCCGGTGCTGTTGTTGGAAGTTGCTTCTCTCTCTCTCCCCTTGTGTGTGCAACACAGCTATTGGCAGAGACTTCAGTTATCCTTTGACCACCGTTATTTTCCCTCCCTCGCCACATAAGTAATTCAAGCAATTTCTGAGCTAGGACTAGGCTAGATTTCCTCTTTCTTAATGTCCTTTCAGTTTTCCTTTGATAATGTTCCAGTGATCTGCTTTGAGCTAAGTCTGGCAGTAACAGCCTAAAATAGATTTTGGGTGAAGCTAAATATAAACTGGGACCTTTTTAAGCCACTACATTCACTCTATAGAAGAGTTTTAGGAGTCTCTAGCTTTAAAAAACATTCCCTTGAAAAACTCAGAAGAAGAAAATCCGTAAGAGTGCTAAAGCCAGCTGGCTGGTTCAGCCCTGATGCTCTAACACTCCCCACACTCACTGCCTGCAGTGAAATAAACATTGTCCTACTATTTGTGCTTCGGGCAGAGCAGCCTAGCAGTGGGTGAGATGCCCTGCACCGAGCACTGTTAACTAGACATACCTTCATTTAAGGAGATTTTGCTGTGATGTGTCTTAACCTAATGGATGAGAGCAGCTGTAACAAGTCCAACTGATAGAGGCAAAGCACCAATAATAATTCTTAACCTTCACCTTCAAAAAGAAATAGATATTTAGCCTCTCTTTCACATTTCTGAGCATAATTTGTTCCTTTAGCCCTCTCTGCAACACCACTCCTGTCAAACTCCATTAGATGTTGAACAGTCATGCCCTTTAGAAGTGCAGCAAGTATTATTTGGGCTTTAGTAAACAGTTAAAAGCAGTATGATCTCCAGCAGTTGGTGTTTGTGAAGCAGAGATGTGAAAGAAAGTGAAAATTAATGTATTTTAGGCTTTGTTTGCAAAGGTTTGTTGGTGCTTTGCTTCAGTTAAAGCATTGAGCTCCTGCTACATTGCCCTTGAAAGTTAAGTGGTGAAAGAGCTCCAACATAAAGAGATCATGTGTCTTTGTTCAGAAAACGCAGTTGAGGCCATTTATGAAAGATTTACAGAACTGTAACAGGCCGTGAAAGAATCTGTATCATCAGAAGACTTAAATTTAATACTAATACATCTCAGAAAACCTATTTGTGCTCTCCCATGTATTAAAACAGTTTTCTTAGCAGCTGTAAGATCTGTTCAGAGAACAAGTGAACTGCCTGGTCTTTTGTCTCCATTTACTGCCTTCCTCCTGCCCCTGCCTAACCCAGATTCCCTCCTTCAGAGGTCCTTTTCTCATGCACCAAAATGATTAATATGCCAGTATTTTTCTGTAGATCTCACATTTACAGAGGAGGATTGTATCTTTGTTCCTTAGATGGAACAGGAACCCCTGTGCCCAATGAAAAGACTTAAGGAATTTTGGAAATCCCCTTGTCTCATTGTTTTTTTGTGCGAGTGACCGTAAAGGTCACCCTTTCCTTGTGCTGACATTATCTAGATGGGTTAGAGAGTATTAAAAGCAAGGCTTAGTTTAGCGTCCTTTCCCCTTCCTGCTGGGATTAGGTCATGCTTTACCAGAATGATTGTTCCATCCTTGACGTGTGTTGAGCAGATTTCAACTGCAGTGTTTCATGAAACTGTGATTTTATGTGCATACATTCAGAAGCTGTGTTCTGCTGAATTCTGTATCTGTACTGGGCACTCTGTTAAGCTGAACATTTTTCTGTCATTCAATTGGGATTCCTCTGTTTTCACTTAACATCAAAACGAAGGCTGAATGTGAGAGAGTGCTACTAACAACAGAGCTGTGAGCTCTGAGCTCAGGTCCACCACCACTTGCCTGAGGGAGGCCTATCCAAGTGGACACTGCAGATGGTTGCATCTGGTTTGTGGTACAGGACCTCACCTGTGACCTTCAGCTGTCAAGGTAGTCTCCTTCTGTTCATTAAGGATTGTATCATACCTTGTATTCTCGTGAGAGGTAGTGGACAAATTTCTAATTGTGTAACGTTCCTTATGTGTTAGCTAGATGTGGTGCTCTTCATTTTCTCCAGCAAACCACTGCACTTCCTTAAGTAGAGCTGGAGGCTGCTTCAGGAGGTTGTATTTACCATTTTAAGTGACTTAGCACCACACGCTCTGTAAATCAAATATCCCAGCTGTTGGAAGCATTCTTTCTTGTTTCGGCAAAGACAGATTTTAGCAACAAGCCATGGAAAAGTAAGCCTTAGGAAAAATGAGTAAAAAAGTTTAAAAGTACTATCCATCTGTGGTGGTGTGGTTGATTAATACTCTTAATACATTTTTATTTACCTTGAGTCTAGTACTGTCTCTTTGCAGCATTGGTTTATTTCCCATGCCCTCACACAGGGTGTACTGTCCTGGTCATTCTGTCCTAGGGAACTGAGTGAAGCAATCAATTTAGAAATGAAAGGAGCATTGAAGTGATGAGAGTGATGAGAGGAACACATTTTTCTGGATGAAATGCCTTCTTACGCATGCATTTACTGCTCTAATTCAGTTGCACTTTCAAGCTGACCTACATTACAAGACACCGACAGTGCAGAGAACAACAGAATGGCCTTTTGAGTGCAATGTCTTGTACCTGAAATCATATTATCACAAATTTAGTGATCTTCTGTGTACTAGGAACTCCTGGTTCTCCCCATGTGTGTGAAACACTATTTTGGAGCTCTTCAGGCCATACTTTTATCTGGATGCTGATAGAAAATGGGTATGGGTGGGGTGGAGTGTGGCAGTACCAAATGGTGCTGCAGTTTCTGAATGAAAGTTTAATGACAGCTTCCTGTAATTTCAGATTGGCATCTTGATTGCTGTAGAAGTGAACAGAGCTTTCACAACCCCACACAATGTAGTATGAGTCTACACCACTTGAATATGTACTGCTTTCCCTAATGCCAGCTATGTAACCATCATATTGTAATAATCTCTGTGATGTTCTTTCTTTATCAGAGGCGGTATTTCTTTTCATTCAGAAGTTACCAGCCTTTTATCCCTAAATATTCATTTCCATATAAATCACTTTGTCTATGCAGGTGCTTCAGGCAATTACAGTTCTTTACAGGAATTAAAATAGTTCATAAAAACTAGCTAGCCTTTTGAGTTCTTGGGTTTTTTACAGCAGCTGCACAAGGATTTTATTTAAAGAAGGAAGATACCCGGTTTTCTTACCAATAGTTGAGCAAGCTCTCCCAAGTAGCCACTTGTTTGGGCAGTGCATTCCCATTGTATTCCCACTGTATTCCAGAAGAATCATAGAATTGTCAGGGTTGGAAGGGACCTTAAAGATCATCTAGTTCCAACCCCCCTGCCATGGGCAGGGACA
>WTSP01016308.1:83747-95844 GCA_025331215.1 Actenoides lindsayi | reverse complement strand
ACCTGGGGATCGAGAGCTCTTGTGCTCTACAGAAAGTGTCTGTAAAGATCTGCCAGCTCCCTTCTGCTCCCTTGTCCCTGAGGGCCATTTCTCAGAGGGTCATACTGACTGAACTCCTTGAACAGCTCAAAGTTTGCTTTCCTGAGTCAGTAAAGTCAAGGTCCTGACTTTACTCCTTGCCTGACCTACATCCCTCAGGACTGTGAACTCCACCAGTGCATGATCACTGCAGCCGAGGCTGCCTCCAGTCTTAATGTCACCAATTAACTCACTTGTGCTGATGCTCATCAGGTCCAGCATCGCATCCCCTCTGGTAGGGCTGTCGATTATCTGGCTTAAGAAGCTGTCCTCCATGCAGTCCAGAAGTATCCTGGATTGCCTACAGCTTGCTGCGCTATTTTTCCAGCAGATGTTGGGGTGGCTGAAGTCCCCAGCAAGATGAGAGCCTGCGAGCACAACACCTCCTGTAGCTGGAGTAGGAATGCTTTGTCAATAGGCTTCCCTTAATCAGCCAGCCTGTAGTAGACACCAACCACAAGGTTCCTTTTGTTGTCTCAGTCTCTAATTCTACACATAAGCTTTCCACCTGCTTGTGTCTATTCTTCAGAGACAGCTCTTCACACTCCATCCATTTTTTGTCATAGAGATAGAGCAACACCTCCCTCCCTCTTTGCCTGTCCCTCCTGAACAGCCATCAATAGCTGCAGAAAGGGGTTAGGGAGCCAAGTGTAGATTTGAAAAAGCTGTTGCTGACCCTTAATTGGAGAAGTGTAAACTCACCAGAATTTTTTTGAGGATGTGCCATAATTAACTACATTAGCACTGGTGTACTTACTTATTGGGTTGCTTTTTGTTGGTGGTCTGGGCAGAGTAGCTTTACTGAGGCTCTGGTGGCCCCTGGTGATTTATTACTCCAGCCTCAGTTTGCTGCTTTGAACCACCATGGATGACACAAACAGAAAACACAAAAGAAGACTTCTGTGAACTGAATTGTTAATTTGACTGAATTGTGGAAGATTAACACAATTCATGTGGGAGTATGTGTGAAATAACTGCTAATTACTTTAGACAGCACACAGGCTGTTTTTACTACCCTGACATACAACTTTCATGCAACTGGTGGTAATACTAAACTTGTCTGCCAGCCACCCAGAACAAACCAACATGCTTCCTAATAATAAAATTCTGTGCTGATAACAAGTATTCTTTAAAGCTGTTTGTGATGATTTGAGGCAGCCTGCTGACCCATCTTGGATCACTGGAGGAAGACAGTAATTTCAGCGGAACAACGACTATGTGTTGTGTGCACACAGGACAAGACCTTCTCCAGGTTACTTCTAGAAGGGTAAAGGCAAGAACCTATGAGAATTCCTTTCCCAAAAAGTTGGATTTTGTGCACGAGGGAACCCAAGAAAGACAAAAACAATGCTTGAGCGTAGTTAAGCAAAGGGTCATCGTGGATCCCCAGACAGAAATTTAAACATATCCTGTGTTGTTTTGCTGCAGCACCTGCTGCACTTGGCAAGGTGTGGAGCAGCTGCGTAGCAAGCCAGTGTTTTTCTCCTATGATGTGCAGGTAGTACTCCATCCCTCCTCGGCACAGCAGCTGGGGCTGTTTGGTAGTTTATTTGAACAGGATGATGAGTGTGTGACATAAGAGGATTCGGCACATGTTCAGTGGTGTAATTCCCATCTTCCTTCTATTAGGAGTACTTAGACTATGAAGAACTCGTGTCTAACTTCCTGCAGTGCCTGACTCAAGTAGTACTATTCAACAAAAGAGGTGTGAAAATTGTTATATCAGGAGTTTTAGTTCAGTGAAGGCTTTCCTGTTGGAGACAGCCCTTGTCTTGTGATGAGGCATGAGGAAATCCCTAACACGGGAAGCCATGCCTGGGAGAAGCTCTCCTGAAGCTGCCACATCTGCCTTTTTCGTGTTTGTTACCAAAGCATTACCAGGCGAGGCAGAAGGCCTGTTGCACTCCCTGCACTCATCTGCAGGCAACCAGACCCATCGGCACATGCATCTGGGAGAGCTGCCTACCAAGCAGTCATCCTTTGTTGTCCTCAGTTGATGAACTAGATGAGAGAATTACAGTGAATGGCAAAAGCCCAGGGAGGAGTTGCAGTTTAGAGATACAAGTGATCAAGTACCTTTAAATTCCAGGTGACAGTTCCCTGCAGAGTGAAGGATGTGTGTGTGCTGTCTTTCTTCTCCTTGCTTTCTTCCCCTGAGTGACTGCTGTGGAGTGCAAGCCTCTGTCAGAGGAGCTACTTCAGCCTGAAGACCGTTTTCCACTTTCATTTCTCACTAGTAAATACCTACACTAAGGAAACTTCTCAAGTTCAACTGCAGCCTGAAGATAATTTTTGTACAGTGGAAGGAGAAGCAGAAGGTTTGGGGCAAGATATTTTTAACATTTGGGCCACCACAAATTTTTTAATAGCCTGTATACATGTTAAGAATAAGGATCAGGTACAATACATATGTATGAACACCTTTTTATAATGAGAATTTTGAGAAAAGCTAGACCAAAAATGAAACCTTTGAGTTTACAGAAGATACTGTTTCCTTACCTCTTCATAAACATCAGTATGAAAAAAGCAAAGTTCATAATTCTTTTCAAGGATTTCTCTGGAGTGCTCATCACTCATCCTCTGAACACCTCCAGGTGCCATGACAGCATACTAACCTAGCTCATTTGGCATTTATTCTCTTTTTTTCTGCCCTAGTGGAGAATGTTTATGAAGTGAGACGAGCTTCAAGAAGTTATTTTTTAAAATGTTTTCTTGTTTATGTGTTTGCACATTCATGTTGCTCACCTGGTGTTCAAGAAGACCAAAGAAGCCCACCTTTCACCTGAAGCGGTAATGTGGCTCCACATTACCAGAAGGACATTCAACTATCCCATAACTCCAGCACAGACTAGACTCCTAAAACAAAAAAAATGAGAAAGAGCATTCTCCAAAGCAGCAGCTCCTGCCTGCCCCAAATAGCAGAAGAGGAAGGAGATCAAGAGAAATCGTCTTACAGGAGCTTCCTACTAGATCTCTGAAGCCAGAGAGTGAAGGAAGCTATCAAAAGAACTGAAGCCATGGAACATATTTTGGAGTCCGTTTGAAAGGGGAGAAAAATGTAAATATGTAGGTGAAGATCTGGGATGCTATGGCCTGTACTTGATACTTTGCAGCAGCCCTAAAGGTGACCTGAGGGGACTGCCTTTCCCTGGAAGGGAAGACACTGCTGATAACTACTCTTAACTCGCAAGTGTGACCATCAGATTGCAGGTTTTGCTGGTATCTCACAAGTGTGACCCTGTTTCAACTTGAGTCAGAGCACAGTTCCTTTATTACTCAGCTTGGATTTGGGCAAGGACCACAGCAGTGTCTGTGTACATCAGGTGTGGCCATGGAACTCTGGAATTAGAAAGTGCCTGTGATCATCGTGTCTATGGTGCTTTATGCTGAATGACTCATCCTGAGAACAGTAGCTTATGTGGATGAAAACCTGCCAGAAAGAAATTAACCTGTCAACATTTCTAACACAGCCTGAACTGGCAAGACTAGGTCTACTCTGGACTGGAGCTCTGCACTAGGTTCACAGAGTTTTGTGTGATAATGTAACCACAGCCTCACTGATGGTTCTGCTGGTTGCTTGCCTTTCAGACAGTGTTGGCAGTGGTAGGATCTGTCTCTTCCACCTGCCTACCTATTCTGACAAAATTTTTAGGAACTTGAAAGAGACATTCCTCTGAAAAACCAGTTGAAAACTGTGAATTCCTGAGTTTTTAGTAGAATTCAAACATTTACACAGAGAAAATGATTATAAAAGCATAATTTCTTGTGGATACAAACCACTGTTTTGCTGTGGACAAAGTTCCTTACTGCCTTGGCATCTCTGTTTGTGAAAAGGGAACTGTGACACTGTTAATGGTAACACTGTCCAGCATGAACAGAACAGTTGCATGTTGCTGCAGAGTGGCTGCTACAGTATGGAATCTGATGGGTCTTCATCCAGGGAGGATGAATCTTCTTGGAGATACTCCCTCTCTAAAATGCAGATCCCCAAAGCCTACAGTTTGCATTGGTTTCCAGGGGACATGGAGTGGAAGGAGCTCTTTTCAGGCATGAAGCTTGTTTGTAGGTCTGATCATCCTGTGATGTGTCAGCATCCCTGGGGAAAAGCAAAAGCTGAGCACATATCTGAGAAGCTTGATTCTTCATGCATTACTTGCATATATCCAAGGCAGTTAGTTGTCTAAGAATGAAGTAATACAGCAAGATCTCACCTTTAATCAGGCCTTATGTTTCCAGCAGACTTTTTGATCCACTGGACATAATGGGCAAGATGATGGTTGTTCTTACCCTGTCTTGATGAGCAGTCCAAGGTGTCACACATGGGTGCAGCTAGACAGCTCAGGACCTGCTCTTGCCCTCTGCTTTGGCAGTGTATCTCGTAGGTTTCTGTGGAGCTGCTGTTGGTGCAACTCAAGAGAAGAAGCTAGGCCCATAGAAACTCCCCGTCTAGTCTCTGAGGGGGGGAATTTAAGGGGGACAACTTCCTAGCTTCATCCCTGCACTGGCCAGCATAAGCTAGGCCTGTAAGGAGAAACTGGTCATTCTGGGTTTTTCCGTACTGATCAGAAATGAAACAAGCTTGGCAAAGGGGATTTCTTGTAAAAGACCTCTGCAGTGTTGACTCAGGTTTCACTTCTTCTTTCAAGAGTAAATCCTGCTGATTCTCACAGGAGCTTTCAAGGCTGCTCTCTAGTGGCTACAACTGTCAGGATGCTTTTTGGAGCAGCAGCTAATGTTTTTATTTCTCTCAGCAACAGGAAGTTTCATGAAAATCTGCACAATCCTTCTGATTACTTCACTTACTTGTAAGCATTTTGGGTGGGGGTTTTTTTCTCTTTTTTTCTTTCCCATCTATTGAACTATTTTATTGCAAAGAGCTGGCATGCCATGGAAAAATGGCATTTTGGTTCAGCATTGCTTCCTTCTGTCATAGCTGAGGACCCTCACATTCCCATGTTCACAACCATCATTCTCATTCTTCCCATCAGGACAAGGTGCAGCTCACCCGGGATTGGTGCTTGGTTATGAGAGATGCAGGCTGTCCTCCCAAGAGAAACATATGTTGTTCACCCCTGAGCTTTCCTCGCCTCATTCCACTGGTCTCCTGGCGCTGGCCTGCCTTTTACTCCCCTTTCCAGCTAGGGTCATTTGGCCTAAAACAGACTGCCCTGGGTGAAATGGGCTCAGTCAGAGAGCAAAGCAACCTGACTTCTCTGACTTTCTTCCCACGAGGAGACTGAAAGGCCCTGTCTGAAGAAGGGGTGTGTGGGACGGAGACACCATCCTGCTTTGCCACAGGTTTCCATCCAGAAGCACCCTCTGTGACTTGCAGGAAACAGCTGCAGGGAAGAGTAGTACCAGGGAACAAGCCAAAGCCTTCCATGCTTACAAAACAGATAAAAAGCACTGGAAGAAGAGGAAAAGCCAGCAACACTTAAGAAGATGCCTTCTTTGGACAGCTTGCACATGGTCCCTGGGGTACAGTGGTGGCATTCTATACATTGTTTTGTCTGAGCCTGAAAAAAAAAATCATCTTGCAGTTTTCCAGAACCTTACATGTATTTCCATATCACTGAAATGTGTCCTGTAAGAGGGAATGGGATCAATTCAGCCAGATACTACTGTAAACAATAGCAGTGGGTTAAATTGGCATTGCATCATTTGGTAGCTCTTCCGGGTTTTGTAAAAAGATTTTGTAATGCTTTAGTGTAGTGGATTTCAGGAAGAGGCAGAGTATTTTAAAAGCTCATGACCATCCTGATTTTCCAGATCTTTTCACAGACTTCATTCCAAACTGTTTCTTCATTCAAACCCTGCTGAAAATGCTTCTCCAGCTGTCATCATCTGGAAACAACTTATGAGCCCTTCAGCTTAGAAGGAGTCATTCCTTTTCATGTCATTACAGGAAAGATCGAGAAAATCAAGCCTCCTCCATCCCCCACCACAGAAGGTCCCATCTCACAATCTGACCCACAACCCGAGGAGCCTGCAGGAGCCCAGAGACCCAAGAACCTGATGCAGACCCTCATGGAGGATTATGAAACACACAAAACTAAGAGACGAGAACGGATGGATGACAGCAGTGTAAGTGCAGTTCGCCTTTTCAGTTTCTGCTTTGTGATAGAGGCCATGACTTGTGAGAATCAACATTCAGACAACAGAAATACTTGTTTCCCAAAAATGTGCTCAGATCAGCTTGCAAGCATGTAAGGATATTAACACATTGTAAGGGCCACTGTGTTTGAAATGGAGGGATGAGGGCCAATGGAGAGGACGGAAAAATTCATATTAATTAATTCAGTAAATTAATAATGTCAGTGGGTAGCTGCCCTGCAACTGGCAGACTCTGTTAATTCACACATTACCAAGACCTTCCAATGGGTTATTCTAGAGTCCCTTTGAACTTAATGGATCAAGCATGTATTCATGCCTATGTTTGTCACACCCCAAAGTGCCATCCCAGTTTGCTTAGGATTCCCCAGAAACCACTCCTTGTAGAACTAGTTGGGGAATTTCTCAGAAATTAACTTGGATCCTTCAATGAGCAGCATGCTGTTGTCTTTCTTCCACACAAAATCAGCCAGAATTTAAGTTTGTGAAATGTTTGCATTTCAGTTACTACTGTTGTAGAATTTAACCCAATTAAGGTGTTCTTTATTGGAGATGCTAATAAGCTATGAATTTAATAACTGGAAGCATCAAAATTCAGGTGCAACCGTTATGTAGCTTGTTTCCCAACAGAGGATGAGATGTTTCTTACCCAGACTTATTATTACTGTGGGCAATGAGTGCAGAAGGTGGTAAGATATAAGTGCAATATAAAACGTCTCAAATGGACATTATGTTTACTGAAGCACCCACAGTCCTCCAGGCATTTCTCAGAGGTGTCATAATGATGACCACAGTGCCAAGGAGCTTGTGCTCCAAAAAACCTCCTTTCTAGTAATGTTCATTAAAGATAGAGCCTCATTAGGTGTATAGAAGGGAATATTTGTAATGTGAACACTGCACTAATCTGGCAGCTTCTAATCACCACCAGTGAATATTGCACAGTAGCAGAAGATACTTAAAATCAGCAGGAATGCAATGTGGAGGGGTCCTGTTGCATTTCTTCTGGTTGACTAAAACACAGTAGGAAAGCTGACTGAAAATGTAAATAGATCTATTTCCAGTGCAGACCAGAAGCTTTCTGTTCCCTTCTACTGAAACCATTGAAAAACAAGATCTCATTGCCCGTCCATCTACTGCTGCCACGTAGAAGGCCAGCTTGTGCACAAGAGCATGCCTTATTCTGGCAGTGGCATCTTGGGGTCATGTGTTGGAAAGGAGCCACTCCCTGGTTTCCCTCCCTCCCCAAAACACCCAGTGAAATGGTGTGGCCCCACCTGCTCTGGTGAGTGCTGTTTTCTGCCATGTCCCCAGAGGATCTCTTTCCCTCAAGGGTGGTGAGAGGCTTGCAGGACACATGTCACACCCTCACGCTCTTAGCAGAAGCTGGGAGGAACTTTATGAAAAGAGAGGCATGAAACTCCTTGGGGGTCTCACAGTGAGCATCTGTCAGCCTGTTGGCTTGAAACCTTGGCATAGCAGAGAAGCCACTCAGTTGGCACTCACCCTGCGCTTTTCCTCCACCCCTATGAAGAGCAATGGTGATTTGTCCAGCCCATGAGATCTTGGCTTGTGGCTGAAATCTTCTCCCACAGCCGTGATGGTCAGATACTGCTTTTTGTGCATGTTGTAGCACACAGAAGACATGTAGGATATCATTAGACCTAACTCCCTCTGCTCAGGTGCTTGAGTCCAGCTCCTCAGGTGCTTGCAGAGCTGCACATGTGCCCCCAAGAAAGCAGGCTGGACACAATTGCATAGTCTCTTCTGCAGGTTGAAATGAGCCTTGGTGTCCTGACTGGACTCCATTGCACACAGCCAAAAAAGATTTACGTCCTTGCTGCTGCCTACCCAAAATCCTATTAGAGGGCAGTATCCTGCAGAGCCCAGGGAGAGTTTCCTCTGACCAGTATGAGTGTTTTGTTTCTCTTCCCTGCCTTTTTCCGCTCTCCTTTTGTAAACAGCTCCCACCATTGACAGAGGAAGGATAATTCAAATAAGAAGTGCTGCACTTGTACCACCGTTAGTTTCAGCTAATATTTTATGTGACAGGCAAAGCAGTAAATATGTAAACAACAAAAATGTTTGATATGTCAGCAGAGTTTGACCTCAAGCTCAGGAAAAAGATTTCTGCAGCTAACGAAACAAAAGAACACATCACTGGCCTGTTTTTAAAAATATATGAAATATAGTGGGGGAAAGAGTATTGCTGACAACCAGACTGGCAGCTGCCACTTGGAGCATTAAGGCCTGCAAGCTGAATGTGACTCAGCATTGCTCTTTGTGAGTGAGGGGAACCAGAGACTCCCTTGGGTACTGGGAGCAGTCAGGGTGCTGGGGCACCCAAGGCCGAACAGAGCAAGTGCTGCTGTGGGGGTAGAAGGCAGCAACCATGGCCTCTTGAATGTGATTGTGGAGAGGTTTGATGTCCGTGGAAACTCCCCCTCCTGCGCTGAGCACACCAGCAGTACCTGATGTATAAAGCTTCAGTTTCTCCTTACACAAGACAGACCAAAAGGTGTTTTCAGTGGGACATCTACTCTGTCTCTTCTTTAAACATCACCACCTTCTGTTTTACGTCTGGCTTCAGTGGCTACAATGCAGCTGCCCTGGCCAGTGCTTGCAGGTTTTGCCTTTCAGAAACAGAGGGCAAATCAGGCACATCTGCTCTTGGAAGAGCTTCACTGCTCAGGCAAGGGGGCAGTTTCTTCCAAGGAGTATGTGTTACAGTACTGGTTTCAACAGGTGGGAAAAAGAGAAAAAACAGCAGCAAGAAAATGTATCAAGCACTGATGGTAAACAAGACTGAGACTGGCCAAGCAATGTCATTAAAAACCTCATCAAACTGACTAATTTTTTTTAATTTTTTTTTTATGACACCAAGTTGCTTGAAATCTTATACTCCAGAGTGTGCCAGTTCTTGCAATTTCTTTATTTTGTTCTTGTTTCCTAGTTATAACATGCTTGTTCAATGTACTAATGCTGGTCTTTTCCCTTTCTACCAGTACACCTGTAAATTACTGTCTAGCAAGGTTACTTCTGAGGTACTTTTCAAGTGCTTATTTATTTTTGCTTCCTCTTGCATGGTGATTCCAAGTGCATGTCACTGCAGTTTGCATTTTCATACTGTGTGCCAGTGCCGTTTCATATAAAAACCAGGATGCAAATATGTGTGTGAGATACTCCCTCATATCTCTCCGCAACAAATATTTGTGTGGCTGGTTTTCTAACCCCTGCATTCTAGTTAACAATTTCTGGCATGGGAGGGGTTGTATTTAAAGAAGTGGGACCTGTTGCCCAGGACTGGAGCATTCCTGAGGCAAGAAATGAGAACTTCTCCTTAATCCCTGTTATGGTTTAGCTGGCAAAGCCAAACCTGAGATGCAAGCATCCTCAGATGGTGAGTGAAACTGCTGTAGCTTTCCTTTGTCTCTGATTACTGTGTATTTAGCACTGTCAAAATCTAGTATTTTGTAAAGAATCTGCACACCAGCCTTTGATCTGTGAAAGGAGTCAGAACAAAGTGCATGGACTCTGGTGAATTTTGTGAACCCGTCCTTGTCCCTGTCTGTTGTGATGTGATGACTGCACAGTCCCACAACTTAGCATCAGTGTGGGTCTCAGAGTAGCGGAAACCCAGGCCTACTAAAGAAAGGGTATTTACAGTGGTAGTTGGTATTTTAACAAGGCACATTTAATTTGCACATTCCTTATCCCTACGAAGCCTGACTATGCCAAAGGCAACAATTTTAAGAGCAGGAAGTTGAATACAAGCTACACTTTTGCAGTGTTTGTTAGAACAAGGTACTCAATAATACGGACTTTTCAATTGCCTGTGGTGTTCTGTGCAGACATGGGTGTAAACCTGGACTTCTCTAAGAAACAGAAACAGATTGTGGTAATGACTGACATTCGTTTGTTCAGCATTTTTTAATAAACATGAACCTTCCACTATTTCCTATATTCCATAACATACTTGACCACATCAGCTACTTTCAGACAAGTATGAACATTTTCTGTCCTGGAGCGTAAAATGAAGTCAGGTTTCCCTTTCATTAAATAATATACTGTGAGTTTTATCTCTCTGATACAAGCCAGTGATTGGTCTTTGTGTAGAGTATTTAGAGAGGGTTAATCAGTGTAACAGCAGTGTGCTTTCAGAGGCCTGGTTTTAAACACAGCTTGGGCCTCTTCTCCCTGTAATAACTGCACAATAATCGGAGTTACGATTTATGAACAGTAAGTAGTGATCATAGTGTTTGATGTTGTGTGAGAGGCAGAAGCTCAGGTGTAGATACACAACCCTGTAGATACATAACCCCAGCCTTCTGCTGAGAAGGGTTATGTGTTCAGCTTGTAAAATGATAATGACACAAGGAATAATGGGCTAGAAATGCATGTGCATGGATGAGAAAGGGGCTAGAAATGAAAAAGGCTGTAGGACACAGCGATTCTGTATGCAGGTGAAAGTATGGCACCTGGCTAATCCCCATCATTAAACCTCAGACTGAAGAAACTTGTTCTCACTGGAAATCTTTAGCTGAAGCTGGGCAGTTGTTTCAAAAGGAGCAGCAAGACTCAAGGCATGATGCCTCTTGACTCTTTACTGACCCCACAGCTGAGCTGTGTCTCCGTTTCACCAGAGCCCTCTGTAATCCACCCTGGTGCAGGCAGGTGGCTCAGTTTTAATCACTGTCAGCAGCGCTGGAGCTGACCCAGCTGTGCTTGCACTGGCTGGGAGCAGGGGCTTCCATGCCATCACCCTGGCAGCTCTGCTCCAGTAAGCAGCAAATTCCCAGCAAGGTACAGTAACTGCTGAAACTGAGTGACATGCAGCAAACCACAGCCTGCTTCATTAGATTGATGTGGTTTTATCACCTCCAAATTCTCGCAGCCTATGTTAAAAGCACATCTGTCTGCTGTTTTAAAGAGACCATGGATCACTATGTGCCTGCGCATATGTAGGTTGTTTTTATCCTCAAAATCTTCTGTGTTTGTCCTTGCAACTGAGCATATCTTCAAATTTACAGGACATTATCCTGAGTTTGCTTAGTATCAGTCATGCTGTATGAGATACTGCAGTAAGGTGACATCTATGAAACACAAAGGCTACTGCTGGAAATTTTTGTTACAAAACAGAAAACCAACACACTAGATTTCATGGCAGAGAAAACATGGTTTATATTTCAGTACTGACCAGCAGCAGTGTAATACTGTTACTGTGCTGTTTTGGGTAAACGTGCTTTTGTCTCTGACACCCAGCTGCTCACTGTTCTCACTAGAGGTGTACTCAGTGAAGAGCGTTAAGTACATACAGTAAAGAAAATACCTTTATACTGGAGAAGTAGATGTTCTTTGTCTCCCAGTAGTTCCAGTTTTATGTTAATGCATTTAGATTATGGTTCCTGAGCAGAAATGCTCACTTCTGCAGGAGCAGGCAGCCTGTTCCCTGCGTTTGTGCTGCCTGTCATGGAGGTGTCTTGTGCTGTGACTTTCCCACATACTGGCGGATTTTAGCCACCCAGACCTCTGCATTTTCTGATTTTGCTGCTTTTAGGTCTTCCAGGTCCAGATGGGAAGAATCAGTAAAAATATGAAGCTTCAGAAAAATAATTTTGCTTCTACATCAGTCTTGCTGCTACTGTTCAATAAAAATTAGCCTGTACTGTATAGTAGTCAGTCAGTTTCATTCAGTAGTGGGGATAAATATGCTTTGGACTAAAGAATATATGTATTTTGCTTTTTATTCTTTTGTTGCAAGTAAGAGAGCAATTATTGTTGCTTCTGTTGGAGGAAAACTCAGGACAGGTTAGTTTCCATCTCTAGGATGGATAGATAAATTAATTTTACATCTGACAGGGTTAGCTGGGTCACTCTTGTCTAGTGTCTACACCTGGCCCCCCTACGCCTG
>WTSP01016308.1:51763-65228 GCA_025331215.1 Actenoides lindsayi | reverse complement strand
AAGGGGTCACCAGCAGCATGGTGGGCGTGACAGTGATGAGGACATGGATTGAGCCGGTGGTTGTGGGTTCCCAAGTGGCCAGCGCCTTCTATGACACCGCACTGCTGCTGGTGGTGAAGAACTACTACAACCAGACCAACACCACCACTTCCTCCCAAGCACTGGAAGATGCTCAGCAGAAGGCCGTCTCTAATTTTTATATTATCTACAACCTAGTCCTTGGCCTGAGCCCACTGGTGTCAGCCTACAGTTTGTCCAAGCTGGGAGACAGAGTGCATCGGAAGATCCCCATCTGCTTCCCCCTTCTCGGCTACTTGGGATCCAAAACTCTCTTGCTCCTTCTGATCCTGCTGGGCTGGCCAATCGAGGTGATGTACGGGGCTGCTGCCTTCAATGGGCTGACAGGTGGTTTCACCACGTTCTGGGCAGGCATCATGACTCTGGGATCCTTAAGGTCCTCTGAAAGCAGGAGATCTCTGAGGCTCGTCATTATTGAGCTGGTGTATGGCCTCGCTGGCTTTCTGGGAAGCATGGCATCTGGCTATCTCTTTGTTGGTTTCAGTGACCGCTATCGAGAGGGCACTGTGCTGGTGAGTTGCAGCATGGCTTGCTATGCTTTCTGCCTCTTCTACAGCATTTTTGTCCTAACAGTCCCCAAGTCCGCAGCTTCCTGCCCAGCCAAAGCCAAGAGTGCAGACAAGGTGGGCAGCCAGCCACCAGCCTGCACAGAAGCAGCAGCAAGTTCCCAACCTTCAGAGTGTGGTAGCTCCACTCCTGTATCCCCCTCAAAACTCATCATCAGCATGCTCTTTGTGGCAGCAATCCTCTACGACCTTGCCGTGGTTGGTGCAATGAACGTCCTCCCACTCTTCTTGCTCAGGGAGCCTTTAAGCTGGAATGCTGTGGAGATTGGCCACGGTAATGCTGCTGGGTATGTGATCTTCATCACCAGCTTCCTAGGGGTATTTGTGTTCTCTAAATACCTGAGGGACATTACCATGATCATGATTGGAGTGGCATCCTTCAGCGCTGGCATCCTCATCATGGCATTTGTGCGGTGGACGTTCCTGTTCTACATCGGTGAGTTGAATGACTGCTTGCATGAGCAAGTGCACCCTGAGAAAGGGGCTGGGGTATTTCAGTGTCAGGAGGAGGACTTTTTGTCCTGCTTCATTGCAAGTTTCAGAGCAGGGAGCTTGGCAGACCATCACACAAGCAATTCCTGTGTGGGCTTCATTATCATTCCCCTCTGTTGCATGTAGTGATGGAGGAAATTGGTGAGAGATGAATCAATCCCCTTGCATTCTAGCTGGTCCTCAAAGCTTAGAGGGGCTAGGGGTGGCTGGACTTATCTCTTCATAAATACGCCAATTATTGCTGTGACTAAAGGCGCAACACCAGATGCAGGAACAGCCTGTCTGCTGTAGGTCTGGTTGCATTCAAAGCAGTTGGGTGCATGAATAGTACAGTTTATTCATATGCAACTTATACAGATACTTTGAGATTGCCAGTGATAAATACACTAAACTACAGAATAGCTGTATAGTTAAAAAGATAGGATGGCAATCCCTACTTTTATCTCCTGGGGAAACACTCAGAGTAACCAAAGCCACAAGTCACACATCTTACCAAAAAGCGTCCCTTTTGGGGAGGCCAAGGAGAACAAACCCATTGATCTGTCCCTGCAATTGATGTTGAACTCTTCCCCTCCCCCCCAAACTAGGTCTGAAATCAGGATATTTATCAGAAGGTGTGGAGGGTGGGGCTCTAGTCCAGCCCTTGTTCCTTGTAATCAGACTGTAGTAGTCCCACAAAACATTTCTTGATAGCTCTGTAGAACTTTTGAGAAAAGCAGAGCAATTTTCCTGGGCTGCAGGAGGTAGGCTTGGTACAGCTTCTGCAAGAAGTGGAAAGAACGGGACTGCAAGACCTCCACCTTGCCCTGTATCCCTCCCCATTGCCATGGCAACACAAACCACCAGATTTCTGTGTCTGCTCTGATCACTAGGTGTTCACCAACAACCTTGAGCTTTGTAATTTTGCACTGTTTTGTGCTCCAACACCCTCTCCCCACGTTCTCTCTACTCTTGTGCTCAGCACTCTACACTATCCAGAGAAAGCATACACTCCTGCCAAGGCTTAGTTTGAGGTTGACTTGTAACTCATCAGTTGGTCATAGCCCAGATCGGAGCAGGGGAACAACTCCCACACCACAGAGGAGTGGGAATTGTTGCTAGCTACCTGCACTAGCCAGACCACACCACTGTGCTAATGGGAAGCCCTTGCTTCTTGTGAGGGAAGGCTGAAGGCTACAACAGAAACAAAGAGGCAAACCTTTCCTATTAAGCAAGCATCTTAAGATGTGATTTATATTAAGGCATTTATGGACAATAGGAAACTTAACAGAGAAATGTTGGAGCAGCTTTAGCAACTGAAATATGATAATGTAGTGCACAAAGCTTACACTATAGATAAAAGACCAAGGGACAGGTAACAACAGATGTGGCAGCATCTCATGATAAAGGAAATGTAAGTTTATTGTTGGGAGGTAGCCTCTGCAGGAACACAGAAAACAAAACCCAGTAACTGCATCTGCTGTGGCAGTGAGATAGATGATTCCTATCTGACAACCAGACTATAGTTTCGTGCATAGCTTTGAGGTTTTGCTTCTGAAAGTGAGAAGATCTAATACAAATGGCCTGAAGCAATTTTTCTGTCTGCCAGTACATGGAATGAGAAATTGAAAATCAGGGTTATTCTAAAAGGAAAGATAGTAGGAAATTATATTTGTGTACTAAGGCAAATATTATGTAAAATTTTTAAGAGATTGTGGTTGTTTAAGCAATCAGGCTGGGGAACAACAGATAAAAAATAAATTTTAAAAATTGGTTGTTTAATATTAAGTCCATCATAAACACATGCTGCTACACAGTGTGCTGGATGCTTACTCCCTGCATTGTGGAAACACCTTAGTACACTAGACACACACCAAGTCTTCACAGAGTTTGGCTCTGCTACCAAGAACATAATCCCAGCTCCCTAAAATTTCCACACTAGAGAAAGCCTAAAATAGTGCAAGCCAGAAGTACCAAGACAGAAACCAGATGTTGTGTTATAAAGGTACTGTTCCTGTCAAGGCCATGCAGCATGGGATGTTCTCACTACTGACTCAAAATCATCAAGCTCAGTATCTCAGAGGACACCTGCACTGGGATTGCAGGCTGAGACCAAGTGAACACATCTAGCTTGGGTAAAGTGTTTCTGCTAGTAGGAGCAATAGATAAGCCACCATGACTTGAAGTGAGGATCTACACTCCTACCAAAGATTTGTAATTCTTTGTGGTACTCAAAGCACAAAGAAAGGTGAAGCAAAAGTCCTGCCCAAGTCAGAGGCATGTAGTCTTCAAAAGCAGTGTTGGTTGTGCTGGGAGGTGAGGAGCAGGTACTGATGGTAACTATGTATTCATTACATTGCAGCACGGGCAGTGATGCTGTTTGCCCTCATCCCTTTACCAACCATCAGGTCCATGTTATCCAAGCATATTGAAGGATCATCCTATGGTAAGTACTTTGGCTACATTACTAGTGAAAAACTCTCAAATCCCTCTGTTCGGCCCAAGGTAGAAAGAGAAAGGGAAGTTATTGCTGCAGTCTGTGCTTTGCATAAATAAAACCAGAACAGCTGGTGTCACAAACAGGAGGGAAAAGCAGAGAAACTTGCAGGACAGGATTGTCACATCCAAACTTCTTGTCCTTGGTTGCATCATCATTTATGCACAAAATTTTCAAGACATGCTTCAAGAGATTACTATCATTCTGCACCCCAAACACAGGGAAAGTATTTGAGGTGCTGCTTAAAAACCCAGAGAAAACCAAGAGAAGCAAGACACAGGGCCGAAGCACTGTGATTGTCACACTGTTTACATTTGGCTGCTTTAGCTTCTGTTTTTGGAAAGGGTGGGTTTCTTTCATCTTTTTTCAGTTATTCAGTTAGCAATTTATATCTGTCAGACCATGATATTACTAACAAAAGATAACTTTTTCATAAAAATTGACCTTTTTGATAAACAGGAACAGAAATTATTTTCTACTAAAAATGTATAGAAAATTGTAAAATACATGTATATACAACACTGTATTGAAGGGTACCATTTTTACTTCAGTGATCTGCATTTAGACAAAACAGACTGGACTGGCCCTGTATTCAAATAGCGACTCAGGCCCACGACTTCTCATGCCTCCTCCAGACACATTCCCACAGCTATCCTTTGCATCCTTTTCCTTTCTGTCATGTGAACATGACACTGCTCTGTCACCAGTTTGTTTCTACTGCTCGTGCTCAACTTGCTCCATAGCAAACTCACCTGCCACGTATAGTGCAGCTCACACCTCAAATTAATCATTGTTATTAATCATAATGTTGTTTATAACTTCCACTATGAGCCATACAGACTGCACCCGATTACAGCAGCAGATCAGAACTCAAACAGGACCATGCAGTAGAGCAGCCCTTGACCCCTGGTAGCATTGTGGTCTCCTGAGGTGGTGGCCACTAGCACTGTGTGGCTGGAGAAGGCTGTCAGGGGAGCAAGCTCAGCACATTGTCCTGACCTTGCCCCACTTTGCATTTCCCAGCAGGGCTGGGTTACTTCTCCTTGCCCCATTTACCACAACAGAAACAGATGGGTGCACTTCAGAAAAAAAATGTTTCAACTGCAATTCAGTTTCTGCCTTTCCTCCACCTCAGAGATCATGCAGATCACATGCACCTCCCCATTTCAGGCATATATTATCATTTTAACCCAGTGGATTAAAATAACCCAATTAAAATAACCCTATCTACAATCTCTCACCCTGAAGATGCTTGCCCAAGACTACTCTAACTCCTCAGGAGCACTAATGCCTTGTTTATTTTTGCTCTTCTAAGCAGCCATCTCTATATCTAGACTGTTTAAGCCAACAATTTTCTAGTTGTATCTTTTGTCCTGTATCTAAAATAAATAGAGACAAGGTCAATTTATAAGGTGCTGATGAAGCAACGACCACATTGTTCTTCCATGCAGTGGTGATCCTGGTTTGCCAGGGAGGTACCAGAACTGTTTTTTATTCCCTAGTAACAAACTATGTTCTTATTTTACAGGTAAGGCGTTTTCCCTGCTGCAGTTGTCTTTAGTCACCACGGGAGTAGTGACATCTACAGTCTACAACAAGATCTATCAAAACACACTGAACTGGTACAGCGGCTTCTGCTTTGTTTTGTCTTTTCTCGTCGGCTGCCTGAGTTTCCTGCCTTTAAGGTAAGGAACAGTATTGTCCAAACAGACATACTGTATTTTCTCTGTGCTAAAGTGTGTAATACAGATAGAAAAAATAATAATTAAAACCCCATGAATTTAAAAAAGAAAAAAAAATAGAAGAAACTATTATCTTGCAAAAACAAGTTGACAAATATCAAGGAGGTTCAAAGAATGAAACTTGCAAGTGATCTATCCAATGTTTTTAATCTTTTTGTTTAATCTAACATTAATTGCTGTAAGGAGGAATATTTAGCAGAGCATAAGAGCTAATAATCCCAGGAGACAAAGCCTTCACGCAAGCGCAGTGCCTGATAGAGTGAAAGCAATAGTAAGTAGAGTGAGGGAATAATCCTACACAAAGTGAACCTTTTTTTTTTTTAATCACATAGTGGAGGAAATGGTTACTTCTCTGACCCAGTGAATTTGCCCAAACATACAGCTACAGAGTGACTGAGAGGTACAATTTGAAGAGCAAGTTGTAAGCACAAAACTAGCTTAATTTGAAGAAAGCAAGCTAAAATTGCATCTCCATCTACTCACAGAATTTTTGAAGGATGTCCCTCCAAATCTTACCTTGTCCAACACCCCCACCCTAAGATCCTCCAGCATATTGCTTTAGTAGAAACAGCACGACTCTTCCAAACTAAATTGTGGTAATACCAGCAGTTAATCCATGCAACAACAGTATTTTTATTCAGATACAAGGCAGGTACGGGATAGGCTAGTGTCTGATCCTAGGCAAAATTCTTGTGAAGCTGTTGTGGTTTTTCTTAAAAATTACAGCAAAAGGCAGTAAGTCTAAAGGTGCCGTGTATACTGTTTTCGGTGTTATCACTTAGGAAGAAAAGCAAAAGCAGCTCTTAAGGAAAGCTCCTACACCATCAGCTCTGCCTTGTTTAGAAGACCAAAGCCCAGAAAGGGTTGTGAACACATTTGACACTTCCTGTCAGCAGGACTGAGTGTGGGGAAGGCTAATTCATACCCATCGCTACCTGGCTCTGCTTTCCTCTTCCTGTTTTCCAGGTACAAGAGTGACTTCTTTCTTACGTGCAACCCTGCTGTTTAACAGCGAGTCACTGCTAGCTACTCAATCTGTTTTTTAATACAGGTTCCAAATGGAAGTTAGCTCCATTATCAGCACAACCTGGTTATTAGGACTGAAAGTCTGAAATATGACAAATGGTGCCAATGTCACTGTTTGTACACAAGAGTAACTTAGAGCAGCTGGCAGATCCTTGACAGGAATCACATGAGCACTCAGCCAGCTTCAAACATTCCAACAAGGTTTAAGCTAAAGAAGGGATGGGAGAAAAACAAACTGTAGTTTGAGAAAGGAGTTTGCTACCTTTCTTGTAACCTGCATTTTTGTTGCTCTTTACAGCATTGTGGCCATCAAACAACGTTCAACCACTGGCTCTCTTCAGATTCTGACTGAGTGACAGAGGCTGTATCAGCTAAAGCATCTTTTGGTCTTGAGCAGCTCTCTGAACTACACAGGTGGAAGGTTGGCCAAGTATTAGTCCCCATAGTTGTCATCATTACAGGAAGCATCTCATTTGTGTTTCCATCTCACAGCATGTCACAGCCTCGCAGTCACTGAGCTCACCCAGCAGAAAGAAATTTGCCTTGTTATTTCTGCAGCACACCACCTTGCAGAGCATAGGCATTGCCCATCATTGTACACCATCAGTCTTCTGAGCATTTTGCTTTCCTGCTAGGCTGGTTAGCAATAGCACAGAGGGACAAGAACAGGGTAGAAATGAACACAGCATTTCTAGATGCATCATTCCATGTGGAAGGGGAAAGCAGGGGATCAGTCTTCCATTAGTACTTTCTTGTCTGTTCATTCAGAAACCTCAGGGCGGTTCCGTGGCTTTGGCTGATGAAGCAGGGGTCCACAAGCTGTATGCACACTGCTGTCAGCAGGACACATCTGCTCCCCGAGGGCTATAGAAGATGTGTCAGCCTAGCTGATCAATGTTATATAGAAGGCTACTAAATACAGAAACACCACCCTAAAAACAATGTAAAACTAAGACTAAGATTAGTAATCCCTACAATAAAATACTCCTGAACAGATGTTCTTGCCTTGACTTTTGGGAGATTGTCTACTGCCAGTACCAGCATTTCAGCAAACACCACTAGGATGTACTGCTCTTGTGAGAGGTTAAGAACAGGTTAAATGCAGCAAACTACTCCTGCAGGCTTTACAACAGCTATAGGGACACTGATGCCAGGTTAGTCACCTTACTACCTCAGCTTTATGCTGTGTTGAAACCCATACCAAAAGAACCTCCTAAAATACAGCAAGTGGCATAAGACGTCAGTTAAATCCAAACATGATTCAAAAGACTGGCATGCCCCATACAAAATTATATGTCTACTTAATCCTTGTTAATTCAATTAACATGTAAGTAGCTTCCAAGCTTCTGAACTAAGTAAAGGTAAGTTAAAAGCCCTTCAGTAACTGAAATAATCCAGAGGAAAATCAGGCAGCTTCAGTTTGAGCAAGGTGTGCACCAAGAAGAAGTTGATTACTCTCAAGAAGCTGCTGCTGCCACCTCTGCTCCACCGACACACGCGCACACACACACACACACTTGCAAGCTCTCCTCACGTCCAGGCTTCACTGTAAAGTAACACCAGATGTACTATAGCATCAGGCCAACAACTCTTAGTTAAATCAGCAGTGGAATAAGATTTTAAGGGAAGAGTATTTCTGCAGTAAGATAGTGAGCTGCCCAAACTAAGTGCACACATTTCAATGGCAAAGACTGCAAAAAATGAAACTATATTCTAGGTAAAGGAGTCATCTTTTAATACATTTATTGGTCCATTCCATTAAATTAATTGAGGTAAACAAACGGTGCATTTAAAAAAACCATACACACTAATAGAGAATTACAAACAGTTTTACCTCAAAGTTTTTTCTCCATCAATACTAGTTCCATAGTAAACAATGCACAAAGTATACTTATACAGAGATATATGAAAGGGTATAGAAACATTCCAGCACCAGAAGGCAAGACAACATTTCCTAGCCTGCGAGTCTGAACAAAAGCACAGTTGCCAGATTTGGCCAAGTGCAGAAAACAAAAGCGTCCTTCCCATTTTTACATTGTTTACTACCTAATTCACACAGAGACAAGTCTTTTCACAGCTTTCATTTTGTTTTTTAATGGCATGAACAGTGACTATTTCCGGTGAGTGGAAAGAGGAGGTTGAAAGCAGAAGAGTCTGGGCAATCAGCCAGCAACGTTTTGGTCCCCAGCACTGACACCTTCAACAAGGAGGGGGATGAGGTCCACCTCTGCTCACAGGGAGCTTCCCTTCACCCACATGGCCCAACTCTCCAAACTTTAGGGAGGGATGAGGGGATGCAGGCACAGAGGAAAAGACAACAAGGACAGTGCTGCTCTATTTTCATACACTGAAGACAAAAGCCCTTTGGCTGTTTGCTATTGTAAGACTGTCCCTCTGCAATCTGTCTCCCTGTGCAGTGGGACTGTGGCACTGGCCCCAACCCTGCTGCTTCATAGGAAGGTATGGATACATAACCCAGCAGCAGCGTTAAGGAAATTGTTTTGCTTCCAAGTACAGAGTACCAAGGCCTTCACAGTAGTCTAGGACAGTGACTAGCCTTTAACTTTTCAGCATGCTACTTGCATAAGGGTGACCTACTTCTGCCTTTTTGGAAACTGCATTATTTTCTGCACAAGTACTGTGCCTTAGCCATGCAACCTTAAAACCAGCCCAGGTCCTTACTGACTACTTGTACAAGTCAGTAACCTGGCAAGACTCCGAAGTGCTAAGCATAGAATTAAGCACTGTCATTTTATTCCATAAAATCGGTTAAACAGCACTCCCAAAAAGTTTAAGATGCAACATTCACACTGCCAGAAGGCAAGTTTATTCCTGTAATCCCCAGTTTTGCTTTACGAAGAAAAAAATAAATCTTGCAAGTAGTAGCAATTCTCCTACTTCAAAAAAAAAAGACCCTATTTTCCCTATTTATTGGTGGTTGTAGTAAAGGTTAACATACCATGGGAAAGACTGTTCTACCTTCAGAATTTATGAAGGTTGAACATCTAATGAGCTAGTTTAGTCTACGCAATTTTGCTCAGTGGTTATAAGCACCAGGATTTTAAACAGTCTGCAATATTAATCACACTCAGTTGAACTGTGAAAGTTTTAACAAAAGCATGGCTCCTGTTAAAACCCTGAACAGTCCCTGGTGGGCTGGAATTCTTTTGTACCTTGGCATCTGCAGGACCAACGTCGGAAGCAATATGCATCACAAGCAGGCTATGCAGAGACACTGCTGAAGGCTACCTCACTGTACCTCCATAAGACCGTCTGTCGCTCATGCTTTGCAGATGGTTCTTTCTACCACTTATCCCACTACTCTGTCCTTAGCACAAGTGTCAGTGTGACAAAAATCCAAGTAGACTTCAGTGAAGAATTCATAGTTTATTCTTTGATACAACCCACATCAGAAGATTTCATGTCTTTAGGGCTACACCTATTACCTCTTCATTTTTCAATGGATACCTGAAAAAGCCATGATGTTTAAACATCTCTGTTATTGCAAGAGTCAGAACCTAGTAAGGATACATACAAACAATGCACAGTTCATTACCAAGCATGAAAACAAGATCTCAGTGCTTGCTTTATTGTGCTGGTGCCAGTTAAGAGAAGAAAGACATCCCAGAAATTACACAGCAGTAACCAAGACAGCAGTGAGACATCCTCTGAGAGGGAACTTGGTGTGGCTATGGATTACAAGGAAAACCAGGCTAATTTAAGGACTGTTGAAGGACCCACATGGTACACAGGATCATGGAAAGGGTGAAACTACTTTTGACATAATTTTAATGTTACCCTTTACATATGCACTAAGTGACTGAACACTCAGTAAGACAGTCAAAGATGAAGGTCCTGCGCTACTCTTACTTCCCTTTACCAAAACCCTTCTTTCGCGTTTCACACACAGGCCACCCACGGGAGAGACTCCTGTCCTGTAAGAAGTATACAGGATAACATGTCAAAGCGTCACTAACAAGGTCAGATCTTGACCTCCCCCTAACAGCAGTCATGTCAGTGCATTCTTCACATCTTAACAGGAGTTTCCAGTTATTTTGTAGTTCTCTCGTTTGGCACTGCTGTGCCAAACCTCACAGCTAGGATTCTTCCCACACCTCACAGCCTCTCCCGCAGTTATCTAGTGACGTACAAAAGTTCTTTATAAAGAAGACACCTCCACAGGAGGTGAGAGACCCACCAAAATACACCTTTCTTACACTGAATCAATTCCTGCAGAGGACTCCTCTTTTGAATGTTAAGTTTTAATTCCCCTGTAGGGACTTAAGAGATTTTGGTGTTCCAGATCATGTAAGAAATCCTGTTACTGGCCACAGCCTGAGACACATGTTCCAACCACTCCTCAAAATCAACTTGCAGGTGCCACAGGCCACATACTCCAACAGGGAAGCACAAAGCACGCTTGCTTTCAACAGCTTAGCCAGGAAGGGGTTTATCTGATATCAAGACAGGCTTTGGATGAGGACTGGTTTAAAAATCATACTACATGATCAGTGGTATCAGATTAAAGAAAATTCAAGTTGATACACAATAGCTCCAGCCTCAACAGTTACACATCAATTTGAACTTCACTTAGTCCTCCCCACTCATGAACAGCTGCAATGGCAATTGCTTTATTCCCCAGAACCAACAAGCACTTCATTTTGACATAAAACTAAAAGGGAACAAGATCTCAGTGTTGTAAGGCATTAGAATAAGCCTACTCACCTGGAGGAAAAAAGAAAAAAACATCATCTTTTCTACTCGTATTTTTCCTTTTTTTAATAAGGTGAAGGGAAGACTGTCTAAATATTAGTTCAAATTGTATTTTACTTGACTCCCAGTGATGTTGCAGAGTCAACTACAAAATTCCATTTACCACACAAGAACCAGCTCAAAAAAGCACATTTATCTCTGTTGGTGGGATATAGGGAAGACTGTAACCCTAAAGGTTAGACTACTAAACAGTACACAAGTGCTCATTTTAGAAGGGAAAGGTTGAGGAAAACATTTGGTTACTGCTTCAAGATAGTCAAGCACTTCCCTTGCATAACAAGAGTAGTTTGTCATTCTGGACGTAACAGCAACTTAAAACAGAGTTCTCATTTACACCAAATAAGTGTGTATTGACAAACTGCAAGCTTAAGCCAAAAAACATAGTTTGTTTAGTACCACAGAGTTGTCAGTTGAGGCTGAGTTGAAAAGGAAGACCTCTTAAAATGTTTTAAACTCGACTATTGCACCCAGAAAGCACCAGCTCAATAGCCTGATAGCTAACTCATTGGTGCAATAACTCATCTTAACAGTTGCTATAAAGCCACCAACCTCGGGGGGGGGGGGGGGGCTTCAGGTATACTTGCTGTTTACAGAAGGGTAAAGCCCTAGCCAGACTGGTACCTGGTAGGTCACAGAGGAAGGCAGAAGTTGCAGGTACTCAATTCCTGCTCAGAATCTTTGCAACAGTGTTGCCAGAGATCAAGTAATCACTCAAGTTTAGCAGTAAATGCTCAGTTATTTATTTCTCTAAATCTCAGTATTACACTGACATTAGCCCCAAACCCCCTCATTTAGGGTGGTTAAAAAAAGATTTATCTACATGCTGTTAAACCAAGACTCTGGGACCCTGGGAAGCATGGCAGCATCCCTAGGGGCATTAACACCAAGCAGGAATTTACTCAAGGTTGGACTGCAAGAGAAAGAGGAAAAAAAAAGAGGGACTTTCAGAAGCAGTTTCATTTCTAAAGGCCAATACAAACTACTAAGAAAATTAATCTGTACCAAAAGTAGTCTTGAAAGACTTGCCACATGGTTCAGTAGAGGCCGGTATGAACACTGTGTGTACCTAACAAGGTACCCATCTACACCTACCACCTTGTTTAAGGCAAGTTCCACACACAGATGCTTCATGTAAGCAAGTATTTGACACTTTTTGGCTTTTGGCTGCTGCAAAAAAAAGTGGGGAGAGAAAGCAGAGTTCTGGCTTTACTACATCAGGCACCTTAAGTGACCACACCCCAAGTGGCTCTAGTTCAGAAAAACGACCAACATTTAAAGCATGGACCAAGAGAATTCTACCATGCAACTTCCAGAGCTAGTTTTATGAAAAGTACATGAGGGACTCATACTTGCTTCCACCATTCTCATGCCTTGAAAGGCTGCTCTTCAAATCTCACAGCTAGGCTGATTTTGATTCTCAAGCCAGTCACAAGTACACTTCAGCCAACTGACATTACTTCATAATCACCAAGGTAAACAAAGATACTCAATATGAACCAACAGCATGCCACACTCACAAAAACCACAGTTCATGCTTGCATCACAGGCTATCTGCATGTGGCGTTGGTATGTTCTGTCTAGGACCAGCCAAACTCCCCCACAGAAGTCTCCTGAAACTATCTTATCCAGAGGGAGCATATGGGCAGTAGAAAACCAGAAAATACTAATTTCCAGCCTTTCCCTGTCCATCCAAAAGAAGGGATAAGGATTGGTTAGAGACTGTATCATAGCAATATACTTTTTTTTAGCAAACAAAATAGAATGGTAATAAAGATGTCATTTGGCACCTTGCAGTAGAGTTTTATTTTCATCTTTTTTAGTGTTTCACTCATCAGTTCCTTCCAGACTAGAGAGGTAAGTTTTATCAAGATCCCCATGCACTTTCACTATGAACCCCAATCACTCCATAGGTTAAAGAAGGAACCATTCAAGACAACTTAAAAAGATGAAATACACCCCTGTTTAAACACAGAAAGTGAGGAAAAAATTTCAAATAGTTTTCAGAGCATCTGTCCCAGCCTAAGTGCAGCTGGTATTTCAGTTAACTTGACAAAAGCAGTCCTTCATCCAGTTCCAGTATGTCTAGTGGTACTGAGCACAGAAGTGCTAGACTGTCCATGAAGGTACTTCTTATTTGGTCTCTGGCTTGTCTTGCAATAGTGGTATTATTGACTCCCACGCCGTAAGGCACTGAAGAAAGAAATACATGTTTTTAAAAAATGGTTTATACATCAGTTCTTGTAACTTTTGATCAACTCTTCCAGACCAACAGATAGCAAGCTCAAGTAAGGCTAGCTGGATTACTTATGGAT
>WTSP01016308.1:14779-43223 GCA_025331215.1 Actenoides lindsayi | reverse complement strand
GGTGAGACACTGGAACAGGTTGCCCAGGGAGGTGGTGGAAGCCCCATCCTTGGAAGTTTTTAAGACCAGGCTGGATGAGGCTCTGAGCAACCTGCTCTAGTGGGAGGTGTCCCTGTCCATGTCAGGGCGGTTGGAACTAGATGATCTTTAAGGTCCCTTCCAACCCTATGATTCCATGTATGTTCATATCTAGGTCTTTATTTCACACCAGCTTGCCAACAACTAACTTCTGTTCTCCCAGAAATCGCTCATAATGCAAAGAAGCCTCAAGACCCAGACAAAGCAAGTTTCGTTTCTCCATTCTTAGGAAGTAATGTAAGTGCAAGCCCAAATTATTTTTTGTAGAGTAGTTTCAAGTGCTAACCTTTGGACGGTCTTCTTTTTTCAAGGCTACTGCTTCCAATTTTGCTTCATACTCCGCTTGAACTTGATCTCTCTTCTTCAGCACATTCTGTAGGCAAGAGAAAAGAAAGCTGTGAAAATGATCCTCTTGTTCCTTCCCTCTCTAGCCTGCAGGAAACTGCCAAGTGATACAGCTTAAGTGCTAATTCAGCCTGAAGTCACACTTTCAGACTTACTTTGTCCTATGTTATGGCATTTAGGGAGTAGCTTTTAAAAACAAAGAGCACTCACTCTCCAGCAGCTGGCAGTCAGACAAAACTGAACTTTTAGACAAGCTAGAGGCATGCAAGCTAGAAGCTGTCATGTAACTATGAATACAACCCTAATTAAACTCAACTGACCAGTTGATCTATTATTAGCACAAAAAGGATATAAACAAAAACGTCTAAGCTGTCAAGCACCAGTGCAAACCTTTTGATAGCCTCAAGCAGGAGACAGACAACAGAGTAGGCTAAAAGACAGGAAGGCCACACAGAAGACAGTACAACTCCATTTTCACTTATAGACTCCACAAAGTCCTTTATAACAAGGTGCTACATTCTCATATTAGAACAGACATAAACTTCAGTTTTAGATCAATTGGGGGGTTGGTTGTTGGTTTAATTAAAAAAAAAAAAAAAAAGATGAAAAGCAGAGTTTATGTGAAACGCACTGAAATACCCAAGCGAGTTTCACAAGTAGTATGTATTTTACTAATGGAGTATTCTCAAATAGAGAGCAAAAGATGCTACCCTTCCAGACTTCCATAACTAAGGTTATACTATAGTCTTACAATTTAAAAGCAACCACAGAAACTACTATTTCTAAGAATACACTATTAAAAAATAAGCAGTTCGTGTCTCCAAAAGTGTGAAACTTACTTCTTCAGTCTTCACAAGGACGCAACTATTAATTTTTTTACAGCTTAATTGATGCTAAGTTATTATTAAAAATGCCCAGAGGGAAGTCGGCTCACACTCATTGCTGAGGCATTTGCAAATCTGAAGTTCTCTGGCAGCCAACTTGGCCAGTTCATGCTTCGAGTCTTCCCTTCTGCCACTCAGAAAGCATTACCCCACTAGGACAACAGGAGGTAACTAGTCATTTTAACAGTTTCAGATGAAGGTACTAAAGCAGGATTAGTCATGTGCACTGCTGCCTACGAAACAGCTGTTTAAAACTGTAGTTCTCAGAGCTCTAAGAACAGCTCTAGACAAGAACTGTTTCCTAATTAAAGATATACAAGTCCTGTATCTACAAATCATCATCTTCCCGCTGCACCCTCTTAAGCCAAGGGAAGGGCACCAGTGCAGTTGCTCTTAGAGTAGAGATAGGAGATGTTGCAATCAATACCTTAAAAATGTCAGTCCACGACAAATGGGAATGGCACCCCATCCACAAAGTTGGTATTGGTTTAGGAAAAAAAAAAAAGAGGGCAAAACTTAGAAATTCACCTTCAACCATTTAACCCTTCCTTTTGGGGCCAAAGGGATGTAAGCGAGCAGGCCATTGGTTGAGTTCACTTGAAAAAAGCAGAATTTCCCAATTCCTTTTGCAATCTAAGCAACTATGTGGAATAGGCCTTAACTGACTGCAGTTACCAATGCAATAAAAGCCTGAGATATTTAACAAGTATTTCTACTTTGGATTGCCTCTTGTACCTGAGCCAACTAAAATTTCTTCTCAGAAAACAACCGCCTCCAGCAATTGCATTCAGCCTTTAGGAGCCTGAAGCTAGTGCAGCAAGCTGGATCTGTACCAGGAGTAGCCAATGATTAACAGGTATCAGCATACTAGATTCAAAGGGCAGGTACCTTATTTCTCCTTAAGTGTTCAAGTCCATCCACTGTGGACCATTAATAATATGCTTCTGAATACAGCTTTAAGTATCTATTAGTGGCTGACCTGTATGCGATGAGAAAAATATTGCCTTTCCTTTCACTTGCCTCATTTGTGAAAGGAAGTGGTTCCTCTGGCACCTCCACAATCTCTTTTCAGTTGTAGATGCAAGGCATTAATGCTTCAGCAGCTCCTCCAGAGCTTCCTTTCTCAAACTGCAGTCCGATGCCACTTGCACACCTTACAGATTCCTACTACGATTAGACCTCACAAAAGGACGCATATTTACTGAGCGCCTATAAACTCAATTAGGTATCCATGTGGTGCTTGCTTTAAACATGCATTAGAAGTAATGTCCAAGTACACAGCTGGGGATCACATCACCTGAGAAGCCTTTTTCTGGCAGTATTAAGCAGAGTTCACATAACATTTTAATATCAACACAATTATATAAAGCAGAGCCTGCCCACTGCACTTGCCTCCCTGGGGAACACCAGTGTACCACTTAACACGTGGTACCTCACCTTTGCTGACAAGGGCCTCACTGTAACAGGATTCGAGATGTCATCTGGCCATCTCATACATGGCTTGTGTTTTAGAAAAGAGAGAGACTACTAGCACACATTTTTAACTCAAGCCCACAATGCCAGCCTCTACCCACTTCTGTGAGTCTTTCAAATGAATCCACAGACAGGACTTCCCTGGAGTCAGCCAGTATTTGTTTCTACCATAACTACTGGGCTTTGCCTCTGTATGTGCAGCCTTCTCAGGCTGCCCACCTCAGTACAACAGCGCTCCAGAAGACACTACAGTGAACATTCATCTCTAAAACAGTGAGGATAACCTGGCAATTCTTACTCTGAGGGACATTCACTTGGCTAGAGATTGCTCTACAAATAGGTTCCCATACCTATACCTGGGGTACAGACAAAGCAACAGAGAAAGCTATCAAGGTTGCACTGAACTCATACCTAAAGACTTACCTTCCACTAAGTACTCTGTCCAAAAGCTGTCCTCTGAAAGACTAAAACAGACTCTGATTTCATAAGCAGATCTCACAGCAGCTGATGAATAGGACTGCACTGCTAGTGAAGAGGACAGCTTCAGCAGAGAGCTCCTGCCCTCCAAAAGTACCCTCCTTTACAGTTAACTCAGTTTTACGGAGTCTGAGCTGATTACTGCAGAAACAGCAACAAACTGACATTCTCTAGCATAAGAAAACTGCACTTGGTATGACCTGAGAGACTTCGTTTTAGTATTTGGGAGGGAAGGTAAATAGGAAGTCTGCCTTCGCTAGCAATAGTTATTAATTTTCAGACAGAGTAAAACTAATGAGATGTCCAAGATGGATTCTAATCTCCTAGAAACTGCTATTTTCAAAGTGTGGTTTCTACATCCAACCAGTTCCAAAGCACCAACACAGTAAGTATGTTCAGTCCATTACCAGAGAATATCTGACAAGAAGAGTGAATCCCTTAGGGCACTAGAAAGTCAGTCTAAAAACTAAGCTAAGCAGCAAGGATTTCTTCAGCTTAAGAGGTACTTGAGGCAGTTAAACACCACTTACAGCAGGAAGAGTGGCATTAGTAATTTCCAGCTGATCTGTCTGTCGGCTTGGAGACTGCACTTAGTGTCTTTGCCATCATCTGAGACAAGAGCCCTTTTAGAATGGGGCTGTCTCCAAGCGAACAGGTAGTCCAGCTGGAAGTCTTTTATGCTGCTCTCCCTGTTGTAAGTACTGTTTACTGCCTGAAGGACCTCTTCATCTGACAAAACCCTTGCTTCTTAGCTTAAAAAAAAACAACAAAAAAACCCAACAAAAACCCAACAAAAAAAACCCCAACCTGCTACATTTGTGAAAAGCACCTCTCAACTCAGCTTGCCACTTCAGATACCATTTCCAGTAGGACATGGCATTTATAGCATCAGAAGTCTGGGCTAAAAGCTTTAACCACTAGCCTCTTGCTCTGTTTATTTCTTAAGTACACACACCCCTCTTCCTACAGACTAAGTCTCAACACCCTGGATCTAGGCTTCCAGCTACACCCAATACTTCAGTGTTAACAGTCTTATGAAGAAACTGCACCTTGTTTATGGTGGGGTCAGTATGGTGACTACGAAAGCAAAGAGTATTAGTGCAGTCATTTGCAAGAATACTTCAGCCAGGCAAGACAGGAAACAGAAAACAAGCCATCTAAAGCTGGGAAATGAAATCTGCACTAAGTGCTTCAGTTCAGTTTGAGAAGTATAGAACAACTAAGGTTAAGATGTGGAAGGACTACCATATTCATACTGTAGGTTTACAACAGACTATTAGGTCTCTCAACGAGTGCATACCATAGCCCTGGAATGATTGTTCTAAGTGGAAAGTCATCGGAAGGAATTTGTCTGTTAGCACCCTACAGAGGTGACTGCATGTGGTGAAAAGCTCTAAACAGATGTAGAGCCCTTGGTTTCAGTTTTCAGTGCAGTTAACTAAGTAATTCTTTTCCCCATGCAATGGGACTACCAGTGCTCCTTAACTTCAAGAGAACAAAACCTGCATTGAAATAGCTTTTATGACTTCTGCATAAACAATAAGATACCAAGTTCTTAGGGGGATTAAGAGTTCCAAGAAAATACCTTTAAGAAGTTACGTGGCATGCAGAACTTAAAACTTTACAACAGACTCATCCTGCCTAGGGTATAGGGATGAGAGAGGAAGCAGTGTCTCATTTGGACACATGGTTCTAAAAGGAGCCACCCAACCCTGCTACGTACAAGTGACAGAAGCTGCTAACAGTACCCCTTCTGCAGGGCCAGACACTGACACAGCAGTGATGAGCTGAGCCATCACTGACTTTCTAACAGTTCTAAGAGAAGATCCTAGGCAGCCACAGGATATCTCCTACAGAGTATGACCTGCTACTCCGATGGAGTCACTCCTCCATACTTGGTGTGCAGGCTAACACTACTGACCTTAGCTTGACTGAAGAGCAGCACAGATTGATAATGATACCCATGCAGTATCTCGCTACTATACATACCTAGTTTTGTTTTGATTACCAAAGTATCCATCTACTTAATGTATCACTTCCCCACTTTTACCACCACCAGCCTTCTCACTGTTTGAAAGAATGAACTTGCTGATACACCATTCCATACAGTGACACAGCATCTTCTGTCACAGGGCTTTCTTTACCTTCATCGATTCCGAGTACAATATGTATTCCCTAAGCACAGGCAAAAAGTCTTCTGTCATGTCTTCACTGAGTTCTTCAAGAGCTGTGCAGCAGTTCCCAATACAGGCAGACACCCCCTCCAGTGGCTCTGATAGCTCAACCTCCAGCCCTCCCCAGGTTGAATAAACGGGTCCATATTCTCGTAGTTCCACCAAGTATTCTGTAAGATGCAGATGGAAAAGTAGATTAACAGAGTAAGAGTAAGGCACAAGTTTCTGTTAACTCATATCATACAGAAGAAAGTATGCACCAAGCTTGGCAAACATTAACTCTAATGTGTTGCATTAGCATGTTAATAGACAGAGTTCTATGGCTGCACAGGTGACAGGTTCAAGTTGCTCTCTGCAAAACTCACCATCCCTACAAGCTTTGAAAACAAAGACTCTTGAATCTGTGCAACAGGCAAAGATGTTCTTCTAGCTTTTTTCTTTTAAACCTCTGTAAAATCTGGCTCTGCTAAGACAGGTCTGTAAAGGTTATCTTTGCCTAGGAATTACATTTGTACTCTTCCAGATGGAATCTACAGGTTTTTCCTCCTCTCAGATGTCCTTCCAAAAATAACTCCAGTATGAAAGTAACAACAAGAGCGACTTAAAAAAAAACAAACAAACTCGGAGCATTGAGATAAGAGAAGATACTGTGTTAGGCTTTGGGTCTGTTTTAAATCTGCAAGAGTCACTAGATTTTGCTCTGCGTGTGGCTCATTACAGGCCAGAATCATTGACACAAGTTGTACTGGTCAATGTCATCAACCAGAACAAAGATACAAAGCACTCAGACTAAAGTAGTATGATAGAGTATCTTGAGTCCTTACCCAACTGTTCCTTGATAATCCGTTGTGCTATTCTGTCAATGGTACCAAGCTTTAGAGAGAATGTGTCTAGATACTCCGCAATGGCTGCAAACTCCAGTGGCCGACTTCTCAGTTTGTAGCCTCCTGTGACATATTTGACAGACTCCCCCATCTTTGACAGTAATGCCATTCCTTGCTTTTTGTAGGCATTAAGATCCTAGGAAGTTTAAAAAAAACCAGTAATAAAATTTAGAAATATTTCACCTACATGTTGGAAAATTAATACTGTGAAGAATACTTTCCAGTCAAGATCAAATCTAGTGAAGGCAGGAGATTACATTTGACGCGTAGCCTTGGACAAAACCTCACTTTGTACAAGTTGTTCAGCTGAGCACAGTTGCAAGACTGCCTCTAGATGGAGATAAAACTATCCAGGAGAATGGTGTGAAGTACATTATTTCCCATGTTCCCATGGGACTTTCCCATGTTCCTGTACTGTCACCAAGGAAGTAAGTGATATTAACAGCTCAGTTTCCACCAATACTGTTCATGCCATTCATCCACACATACTTTTAAGTCATGGCCCACAATACCAGTACTATGCAAATGCACCAGCTGGCTCTGGTGACCTACTACAGAGCTACATATTGCATGCCTAGTTGGTCAGCAGCTTCCTTACACCAGCTGTGTGGTCAGACAGGAGGCAGGGGAAGAATACACACAGGAAAAGCACAGCATGCGGATACTAGCAGAGCTTCTCTGCAAGACAGGCTGCAGCTCAGGCTGGGTCAGATGTAGTCATGTTGCCTGCACAGAAAGCTTAAACTGCCTTGCCAACGCTTTACACATTTGCATAAATCAACATTCAGACAACCTATGTTAACAAGGTTGTTTACCTACAGTCTTCAGGGGATTTCACCTTGACAGCACATCAGAAAAAAAAATAATTGTTTTAGTTAGCCCAAACGCCGTCCATTTTGCATTTTACTACTTCCAGCTGGGGTCACTATTCAACATCTCAGAACAGGCTTAGTGAAGAGCTATAACAAGGTTATCCTATGCAGCCTGAGGAAGAGATGTTTTCAAGCCAAACAGATCTGTAGGGGTCAAGAATCAAGACATGGTATTACAGACTAGACTAAAAGCTTAAGTGTTCTTTAAGAAAATACAACAGCATTCTTCAAAACAAGTACTATGGTATTCTTTCCAAGTACTTATACTAATGTCAAATGTAAGTCTGATTAAAAGAACCTGACATCTTAGCATCTACTATAATTTTGAATTATATCTGCACTTAAATGCAGCGGTTCCTTGACTCTGCCTTCCGCCTGTCCTGCCTGCAAGCAGGCGTCAGAATTAATGATGCCAACTTGTATGGCATAAATATGCCATTAAAATGCCAACCCTTTAACTCAAGATTATTCACTCTGACGCATTCTGGTGTGTTACAGGTCCAAAGAAAAAACCTGAAGAAATGTTTGTTTCTCTTTTTCAGCCAGGAGGTGGTCTCGTGTTTTTCTGCAGTAACTACATTCTGAAGTCCTAGAACACTGAACTGATGCCTCACTGCTGCAATACAGCACATTCCAACACTGGAGACAGACAGAAGAACATGTGTCCTCTTCTCTCAGTCTCCCTGGGTGCTCTCTGGTCTCAAGGCAATCCTCGCCCAGGGTTCAGGATAAAGCCCTTACCATTCATTTTACAGGGGTGGGAGAAGATGAGAAGCAGCTAAGAAAATTGCATCACACTTTTGACAGTTGAAAAGCAGAAAAAAAATATCTGACATTTAACTATCAAGGTGCTAACCAAATTCTGCATTTCTGGCTTATTCAGTAGTTAAGTTCACCACATAGGGGGGAATAAAAGGGAACTGGAGATTGAGTATCACATTACCAGCAAGCAGAGCACGAGCCTAAAATGAGCTCAAATTAAGTGTCACATTTGAGTGAGTTAGGATAATGTAACACTGGAAAGATGTGTTTTTACAGCTCTCCTCACTTATTAAGGTCAAACCCAAGCACAACCGCAGGTCCTCCTAGTCTTATTTAAAATGCAGTTCAAAAGAGAGCCATAGAAAATTGCACCATTTCTGGATGAGTCACACAGAAGATGAACATGAAGTTGTTGACCAAGAACAAACAAGGATGAAGTCTTCATGCTTACTTTTGAGGGCAATGAGTGCAAGCAGTATAGACGGCACAGACAAGAAAAGAAGTCAAACAGACTTGCCAGCTTTTGTGCAAGAGAGATCTCTCCGTCGGCACTTCCTCCTGCACTTCCCTCCTCCCCAAAAGAGGATTTTAAAGTCTTCAGTTTTCTAAATTCTGAACCTCTCATGCAACAGAGGAGTATGTTCTAGACACAGGGATACAAAAAAGCAGGTCTGGAGACCTGCATTTGTAAATCTGCAGACCACCCTTCCCTTCACGCCAATGGAACCCCTGTGGTTGTGACAGAGGGGTCTATCACACACAACATTCAGAGTCCCCAACATCTCCAGTATTTTAGGGGAAGTTCTGACTTGCACGCATAGTTTTATTAATGCCTTTTTACCTCCATTTCAAAAGAGACTGCAAAGTGCCTGTTCTGTTGTCCCTGTCAATGATTCTATTTGGAAGTTACTGGCTTACCTTGGCTGTGAGAAACACATTGAAGTGCTCATTGAAAGAAAGCACTGGGTGATCAGTTATTCTCTTCAAGAATTTGTCTAATGCTTTCCTCCTTGTCTCCACAAACTCTTCAGAAAAGCGGTCAACAACACCCTTCACCACAAATTTCTCAGGAAGAGGCTGTCAGAGAAAAGCAAAATGTACATGATTCAATAGACCAAAAACTTGTTTCTGCTATTTGGAAACATACAAAGCAAGCCAACTCCAGTCTTAACAGGAACCAAAATGTTAATTTGGAGAAGGCCTTGCTCTGAATTACCCTTTAGCTGGTCTGATCTAATACTATCAATTCTAATGAGTGTCTTTAGCTGAGCATCACACCAGTGAAACCCAGACACTACTCACACTAAGTATTTTTTGCATAGTTTAGGCTCTTCCCCCCACCCCCGCTATCCACATTGCATCTCCTTTAGAGCTGGAGCTTGAAACAGAGCTACACGCTATTCCCTGCATCAATGTGCAGCTCCCTTCCCCACCCCATGATGTAGATGCAAGGCTGCTCAGTCCAAGGAAACTCAGAAAATTTAAGTAATTCTACCTACTCTTTTTTCCCATTCTGAACAATTTAGAGCTACTAGACAGGGCCCTTCTGTGGATGGCTGATAGTCTTGGTGACCCCAGTGAGCAAAGACAGATGAGTGAGCTTGACAACAGCAAGTAGTCAGGCAGTTCAGGCTTGAGCCTTAAGCACTTGCACACTAGGTCAGATATTGTAGCCCATGTTCCCAAGCACATCTGTGCAAGTGACAAAGGTCTGCCAACATATCTACTCTTTCATCTTACTCCTATTTTGATTCCACCAGTTTGTCTCCGCAGTTCAGCTTGACATGTAAGCCCAGATCTGCCTCCAAACTTACTAGTTCTGCAGTCCCTCCTGTTAGACTCCAGACTTCAAAGTACTGGTTCAGAAGGAAGGTAACTCTCTAAGCTTCAGCATGGTTAGTCTCAGCTCTACAATTAGATCTGCTTTTCTCTTCTCCAGACAGCACAGACTCCAAGATGAGTTCAGGTTTTAAATTGTGCTTTGCATTTTATTGTGAAACAGTTCAGACAGACAGATAATCTGCTTACTCTTAGGATAGCAATGACAGCTATATTTTCACCCATTTCAGGAATCAGGATTCTCCTCTGCAAAGAGGTTTTGTCATCTGAAATCCATGACATAAGTAATTAAAAGAAAAAAAAAAAAATAGTGTATGCATATGCCTTTCCTATGATACCCTAGCTGATGCAGAACATACATGAAAAATGCACCTCCTAACAAAAAAACCAAACCCGACCAACCCCAAACAGATAGAAAACCAAACCAAAACAAAAATCCCCCACCAAACAGCCAGCATGATTTATCTGCAATACAAATTCATCCAGGTTGGACCTCCAAGATCACCAAGTCCAACCATCCACCTAACACTATCATAACCACTAAACCATGTCCTGAAGTGCCATGTCTACACATTTTTTGAAGACCTCCTGGGATGGTGACAGATGTGAGCACATTTTTACTGTTGTTTGAAAACAGATTACAATGTCTCAGATCATTTAAAAAAAATGGAAAAAGTAGTAACCACAGATATGAAAAGCAACTGATACTCAGTTTAGTTTGGGCTCCTAAGGGCAGGTTATCTTGACTTGCTGCACTAAGACGACATACCATTTGTAACAGGAAGATTTTAGGCAGACTCACTATACCAAGATTAGTAAGACAACCCCCTTTCAGAGTTTTGTCAGACAGAAGGTCTCCAGGGACTGCAGTATCTCCAGTTACAAATACAGATACACTTAGATGGGCTTGAAACATTCTTCCAGAACACATCTGAGTCACAGTGTACCTGAAACTGCCTTTAGCTTCTGTTCCCCATCTACTTTTAGGCAATAAATACATAAAGCATTCAGTGATCTCTGCCATACCACTGCATGGAAGAGATTAACAGGAAATTCCATAACTGGTAAGGTGTGCATAGGCATATCAAAGGTGGCAAGGTATCCTTGTGCTTCCAGATTTTGTATAAGGGCACTTAAGAGACTGCTTCGTTCTGCAGCCAGTTTCACGTCCAGTATTGGAGCCACTTTTGCCAAGTTTGCCATTCTCTGTTCAACAAATTCCAGGTAACAGCAAAACAGCATGATTTCCTGGCTGTGACTCACCTTCTTCTACCAGACTATTATTTATCGCCTTGCAGCCTTCAGACAGGACTGGCAGCCTGTTAGTACACTCAAGAATCTGTAGAAGCGTAACCTCAATAGTTTCAGCTGTTCGGAGAACAGGAAGAGAGAAAAAGAAGGTCTGGGCAGCTAACGCAATTTCTTATCTTCACCTTAACCTGGCAAGCTCACTCTTCTCCCTACTTCTCAGTAAACATATTTGCTGCCAGTTAGTGATGTCACATGATTTTGTGAAGTATTTCTTATCTTTGAGAGACTGAACTATCATTCCACTTAGGGGCAAGTCCTAGAGTAATTAAAGACTTAAACAGCTCTCTACTGTAGAACAGCCTAACTGAATACTTTTCACATAGCTTAGTTCTTGCTGAAGAGGAGAGAGCAGAGAGACTTCACCCCCACCCCAGACAGGCAGGCTAAGGTATGCTAGCAGTATTGCTCTTTCCCAACTATTCACCCCCCACAGGCCTTTTTGAGTTTCTTTGTTCAAAAGAGGTAATGGTGGTGATCTCACAGGCTTCCTACCTTTTCACCTTTTCTACAGCATGAAAACCAGAAAATCTTACTGCTGAAGACCAGTATCAACATTGTCATATCAAACAACACGGTCAGACTGCCAGCTTAGCAATAAGGGGTGCAGTAGTTCAGTTAATCTTATTAGCTAAACTTCTGCCTACTGAAGGCATGCAATAGCTACCAAGGCAGAGGCTAAGATTTGTAAGTCTGTGCTAGTGTTAGCAAAAACATTTTAAAATACTCTTTAAAGACAGCTCAAAAGGCCATCTTGAAAATGACCTGAACAGGCTTAAGAGCTGGGCAGGGAGAAATCTAATGAAGTTCAGTAAGGGCAAGTGTAAAGTGCTACATCTAGGGAAGAACAACCCCATGTATCAGTACAGGTTGGGGCTGATCTGTTGGAGGGCAGCTCTGGGGAAAAGGACCTGGAAGTCCTAGCGGACAACAGGATGACCATGAGTCAACAGTGTGGCCTCATGCCCAAGACGGCCAATGGCACCTTGGGATGCATTAGGAAGACAGTGGCCAGCAGGTCAAGGAAGGTTCTTCTCCCACTCTATTCTGTGCTGGTGAGGCCTCACATGGAGTACTGTATCCAGTCCTGGGCTCCCTGTTTCAAAAAGGACAAGGAACTATTGGAGAGGGTCCAGAGCAGGGCCACTAAGATAGTTAAGGGCGTGGAGCACCTACCATATGAGGAAAGGCTGAGAACTGTGTCTGTTTAGCTTGGAGGAGGCTGAGGGAGAATATTATTGATGCTTATAAATATCTGAAGGGTGGCTGCCAGGAAGATGAGGCCAGGCTCTTCGCAGTGGTATCCAGTGACAGGACTAAGGGCAATGGCTATAAACCTTCTGTTTTCCAGTTTAATCTCAACATGAGGAAATACTTCTTCACTATGAAGGTAACAGAGCACTGGAACAGGCAGCCCAGAGAGGTAGTGGAATCTCCATCCCTGGAGACTCCCAAAAGCCAACTGGACTTGCTCCTGAGTGATCTACTCTAGGTGATCTTGCTCTGGCAGGGGGGTTGGACTGGATGATCTTTAGAGGTCCCTTCCAACCCCAAACATTCTGTGATTCTGTAACTAAGACTACGACTTGAAGAATCTGTGTGGCTTTTCAAAAGCCTCAGATACTTGAACATCTAGATGCAATAATTGAACAAATGAACAAACAGTGTTCTAGTTATGCCACAAATGTAGTCACTGCACTGGCCTAGAGAAGGCTGCCAAACCTTACCTCTCAGGTGTGTCATTCAAGAAAAGTTTAGGCTTCATAAAGAACGGGAGCTCTTCCCACTCCACTCAAGATAATGAAGTATTGTATCAAAGAATCACAGAATGGTTTGGATTGGAAGGGACCTTAAAGTTCATCTAGTTCCAAACCCCCTGCCATAGGCAGGGACACCTCCCACTAAACCAGGTTGCTCAAGGCTCCAGATAACCTGGTTTTGAACATGCCCAGTGATGGAGCATCCACAACGTCACTGGGCAACCTGTTCCAGTGTCTCACCACCCTCAGAATGAAGAGCTTCCTAATTTCTAATCTCAGTCTACCCTCTTCCAATTTGAAGCCACTACCCCTCGTCCTGTCACTACAAGCACTTGTAAACAGTCCCTCCCCGGCCTCCTTGTAGGCCCCCTTCAGAGACTGGAAGGCCACAATAAGGTTATCCTGAAGCCTTCTCTTCTCCAGGCTGAAGAACCCCAACTCTCTCAGCCTGTCCTTGTAGGAGAGGTGCTCCAGCTCTCTGATCATTTTTGTGGCCCTCCTGTGGATCCTCTCCAACAGGTCCATGTCCTCCTTATGTAGAGGGCTCCAAAGCTGGATGCAGTACTCTAGCTGGGGTCTCACAAGAGCTGAGTAGAGGGACAGAATCACCTCCTTCAATCTGCTGGACACATTTATTTTGATGCTGCCCAGGATACGGTTGGCTTTCGGGGCTGCACTTCAATAAATCTAAATAGCAGAAGAGAAAGAATCACTATTTAAACCTAAAGAGACATATTACCAAAATATCACCCTGGGAAGAGAGATACAGAACTGTCCTTAATAGCAGATTTTTGCTTACTACCTACGGGAATGAGATGCGTCGGCTGAGACTCTTCCAGTTTGATTCTCAACCAGTCAAAGTCTTGGTACCGCCGGCGGACAGAATACTCTGGCAAATCAAATTCTGCTCGTGTGGTCTGGAAAAGAAGAACAGGATATGCTTAGTGTGCACCAAAACATTTCACTTCAGAGCTTAGTCCTCAAGGAGTCCGTAGTCTGGAAAGCTGACTGCATGGGGCTGCTTGCACAGCAGGTACTGCAACTGCCTAAAAGCATTAATGAAATCGTGTAACCAGCTACGAGTCTCTGCTGAAGAGCCTGGAATTGCAATAGCCCTGACTGGAAGGTAGAAGGCCTTTATTACATCTGTGTGACAAACACAGCTCACAGAGAAGCTTAGGGAGCTATACTTAATTACTTGCAGCATCAATACCATCTTGCAATGAAGGTGATGCTGCAGTGCCAGCACAATACACGTCTACAGCTAGACATCAAAACCACTGAATTCTGGTGAATGCAGCATCTCTCCTTAGCTTTGAACTGACACCAAGTCCAGCACTGGGTTGCTCTGCTACTCCTAGCCACTACAACCACCTGCTAAATTCCAGCAAAGCTTTTTCTATTTACTTCCAGACTGAGAGCAACTGCCACATACTTGGATAGGGCCAAGTAGCAGCCTTTAAACGCAATCCACTTCTTCACTTGCTCTCTGGATGGCTCTAACCTTCAGTTACTACACTTTACTCCCACCAGTCCCCACTGGGGATTCAGTATGAGTTCTATCCCAGAAATCCAGCATGGGAGAAGCCAGCAGCCTTAACACACTATCAACAAAAGAGTAGTTCTCGTGTATTATAAACAGCATGCTAATGTGGTATTAATATGATAAAGCTGATGGAAAGCAGCTCCATGGAGAAGGACCTGGGAGTCCTGCTGGACAACAAGTTACCATGAGCCACCAGTGTGTTCTTTTAGCCCAGAAGGCCAATGGCATCCTGGGACGCATTAAGAAGAGTGTGGCCAGCACGTTGAGGGACATTCTACTACCCCCTGCTCTGCCCTAGTAAGGCCACATCTGGAGTACTGTGTCCAGTACTGAGCTCCCCAGTTCAAGGGAGACAGAGTACTACTGAGAAGAGTCCAGTGGAGGGCTACAAAGATGATCTCTGGAACTTTCCTCTTACAAGTAAAGGCTGCAAGACCTGAGGCTGTTTAGCCTGAGGAGAAAAAAAAAAAAAAAAAAAAAAAAAAAAAAGATGGAGAGGGGATCTGATCAATGCTTATCAATATTTAGAGGGTGGTGGTCAAGAGGACTCTTGTCAGTGGTGCCCAGCAATAGGTGAAGGGGCAACAGGCACAAACTGAAACATGGGAAGTTCCACCTAAACATAACAAAAAACTTGTTTACTTTGATGGTGACAGAGTCCTGGAAGAGGAAGAGGTTGTGGAGTCTCCTTCTCTGGAAGCTTTCAAAACCTGCCTGGACACATTCCTGTGCAACCTGCTTTAGATGAAACTGCTTTAGCAGGGAGGGTTGCACTAGATGATCTCCAGAGGTCCCTTTCAACCCCTACCATTCTGTGACTACCTATGAAATAGTTTGGTTTCTAGAAAAGGACTAGAAAAGGAAGGCATAGAGAGACAGAACAGAAGAAATCAAGCTCGTCTCCTCCCTCCATTTGACCTGCAAGCTATAAGAGACATAGAAATTAGTCTGTGGACTAACATGAATGCTCACCAACGGAGCAGCTGCATTTGTAGATGGGGGACTACCAAGATCTAGACATCCACTGTGCATCTGTCCTCTGCTCAACTACACTTCAGAGTAACACCAGCTTATTATATGTATTAACGTGCCACACTATAAATGAAAATTCTGACACTTCCTATGAACTATTTTCGTTTGTTTTGAGTAAGACACTGAACAGCATTACACTCAAACAAGATCATTCATGCACATGTACACAGCTCTCATCAGCCAGTGGAGCTGACTGCTTTGTTTTGTTAATAGGGCAACTATCCCTCAGCCTTGCAGAAGATGACCTGAATTTTAAAAAAAGTAGCGACTTAACAGGGAGAACTTTTGTGAACTGGCTGTCATTGGGCAAAGGCTTCTTAAAACAGATCAGACAGTGAGTGAATGAGAATGATCAGGATATATACAGAACATAGTGTCTTATGCTGTAGCATGAGGATGAAGGTGAAGTCTCCCGAGGACCGAGAACCTTATCAACCAGTATTCTGCCAACAGGTCAGGAAGACTGCGTAGGTACTATTTAGTCTAGAAGTAGGAAAGCAGGGTAAGTCCCAGTGCACAAACTTGTAATTAGTTATCATTCATCTCTAGAAAACGCTCCTGCGGCCTTTACATCACAAGCAGATTTGCACAGTTTTCCATATATCAAGTTTTGTTCCTCATGGGGAGGCAGGTGAAAACACATCATAGTCTTTGAAAAGCTTATTTGCTGTCTAGATTTGACTACCTGTACAGAAAACACTGAAATGATGATGACTATCTGGATACAACATAAGGGTCCTTCAAGATTTACACCACCTCACTAATGCCGAAAACTTGGATCTCAAATCAAACTGTTCATTAGCTTAGCACAAGCTATTTTTTTTCAGAGTGCACACAAAAGGGAAGAAGGTCTTGCCACTGTCCAGGGATGGCAAGTGAAACGTCTCTGGTTTTGACACAGTTTAATTCCTCCTGCTTTCTTAGTAGAATCCATAAATCTAATTTTGCAAAGACATGTGTCTCTCACAAAGGAAGCATAGAAATTTAAGTGGCAGATCTCAATCTCTGAAAATTAATGAGTAAGATATTTGCATGAATTTACTAGAACTGTGCTGGAGTCTCCAATAAGTCAGCACTGCAACATTCTGGGCTTAGTTTTACCTCCTGGAAAGCAAGCAGGGTCACAGACACTCCTACCTCTGTTGTTGGAATAGTTTTGGCTTGAGGCGGTATTACAGCAATCTCCAAGTCTTGGTCTTCTGTAAGATTCTTATCTTTCTTGGAAGGAGTTGGAAGCCAAACTTAAAGCTAGCCAGTTATGACTACATGAAAGTATGTTTTCACCCTAGTTCTAGTCTCTTACTCATTACATTCAGCTTTGTATTTCCCTCCACATTACTACTTAATTTAAGGCAAAATCTTCAACTAGAAAAAAAAGAAGAATGGCAGAGGTGGGAAGGAAGCATGGTTGGTGTTATTAGCAGCTCAGTTTCATTAGCCTGTTTGAGAAAGATGATAGCACTTATACATGCTCCTCTCTAGGGATCAGATGTTTCATGTGCTCAGGTAATCAACACAATGTATGCACTGGAAGAACAGGAGAAGATCAGAAAAGAAAACAAGACCTCCACTTCAGCACTGACTGATTTGAAAGGCTCTCCCTTCAAGCCTGTAGAGCAACTGCATGACTGAGCAATGGCACACAGCTGTTTAGACCTCCATGGGAAAAGAGATAGAAGGAGGCCTTGCCATTCTAGAAAGTACAACAGAAGTGAAGTTAAAGTACACTTACTTATGTTCCCCTTGGAAGAGATGATTACATAACTGAATGGTAAGCTTTATTTTCCCTCTCCCTCTTCAGAAAGATCTGCTTGATAAAATCCCCCGAGTGCACATTGGTCTATCTGAAGAGCACAAAGGTGAATCATCAAGAATAGCCAAGACACTTTATTACAGCCAAGACCGATTCAGCTCCAGCACAATTTTCACTCACCTTCTTGGTTTCACTAGCCTTCTAATACACAAAAACTGTTGTTAGCAAGAAGACAAGCATATGAAAGAGTTGAGGGCACCAGGTCTGAAGCACAGCTCCCATTATTCTAGGGATTTCCATTACATTCTTCAAATGTTTTCATCCAGAAGACAGGCTGGGTTATTCTACCTGGCTTTTACTAGGAAGCTGTGAAAGCAGAGGCACAAGCAGGACCAAGAAAACTCCAAGCCTTCTTCTCAGTTTCCCTGCAAGCTACTGTTTTGGACCCTTCCTCAGCCACCACTGCCTGCTGACAAAGCTATCAGTAGAGGATATTGGGGGCATATTGCAAGACTCTTTTTTTGTTACATTGAAGGACCTTTCTAAAGAAAGGAAGAAAAAAAACCCACCCAAACAACAAACAACACAACACAAAAAACAAAGCTATGGTCAGGTTACACTCTTCCCCACAGTGGTGTCTAGTCACATCCATGATACAGTACTAACAATTATATTCCCCTCTTCCACCTACTGATGCTGCTTTTCACAGCAAGGAAGTCTTTAGCATAATTCATTACAGGACCTGTGTTTATGTAAACCTTTGAGGTTCCAGTAGCATTCTTCAGTGGAGAAATAAGAGAAAAAAAAAAAGCAGTCATCCCTGCCTCCTCATACAGAGCCACCAGAGATCCCTGCAGCACTTCACAGGTCTCAAACCCCTCTCACGCATGGCTGAAAGGGAGGTGGTAAGAAGGTATGGCCTTACACTGATGACAGGAGCAAGGTCTGCTATAGAACACTGATGTACAACCTGGAGGTTCAAGCATCAACATGTATCCTCATCACTGTCTAGGAATTACTCCTGTGAAGATTGCCATGTTTAATTACTGCTTTTAGCTACAATGACTGATTGGGCAATTAGCTTGGCATCAAAGAGCCCTTGTTTTCGTGGCAAGAATAAGTCATACCATTAATACTGTTAGTCTTCCAGCCTTGAACAATGTTAGATAGTGCTAGAGGTGCTGACCCTAGAGGTGAGGCCTTCAGGGTGATTTTGATATGAATAAATTATGCACTGTTTCCCAATAGTACTGTAATATTATGATATAGCAGATTTATGTGCTACAGTGAGAACCCAAATAAAACCAATATTAACAGACAGGTAGGTAAATATGCCAAATCAAAACACAGGATGAGCTAGTTTTTTTTGTTTTGTTTTTTTAAGAAAAGACACTGCTGAATAGTACATCTAATCTAAATACAGTAAATATATTACCCCCATTCCAGAGGTCTCACTGAAGAAGGAAGGGAACCTATGCACAAACACAGGTTTCCAAGCAGAGGAATGTTATTAGGATGCCACTGCATGGAGATACTTATCTTGAGTGAATAACTGGGTCTTAATTTAAGGGATAACACTTTAGCCAATTTTAGCCTAAGGCAGGAGACAGGATGTCTGGTGGAATTTTACTAATCTTTGAACGAGCAACAATAAATGGGTAGTCGTATAGTAGGGACATACTGTGAAATTCATAACCTTGTAGATAGTGTTTATCTCCAGGAACAGGACAAGAAGACATCTCGAGGCACCAGAGCATGATGAACAAACAAGAACCGGTTTTGTGGCAAGAATAAAGATTTTAGGCTTTAGGTGACTAAAGAACACAGTGACGAAGAGAAGATGAAGTAAATGACCACCAGAGGTCACGAAAGACCACCGAGGGGAAAAGAGACCCTAACCCTAATTTTATTATTCATGTTCAGACTATGTAAATGAATTCCAGGAACCCATGAGCATAAGACTGCCCTTTCTAAGACATATAATGAATATGCATGTTCAGTCTGCATATAAACTATGTACCCAGCTTGTATCGGCACGCACATTTGGAGGAGTGATCCTCTGTGTGTCCGGCACCGCAAAATAAAGAATGCATGCTTAATAACTTTGGTTATTGAGTTTTTCACTGCATCATAGCCATTTGCATGCAGAAAATTGCATCTCATTTTGTGCTTCCTATTCCTTCCCATCGGGTAACAGCTGAAGGCCAAGTTGCTCCAACTAGAGAAGTTTCCTACAATACTTAGCATTTTTAGTAGTTAAAATACAGCATTTCTTGCAAGATTAAGACACTTAGAGCAACAAAGAATGAGTGGCCTATGTTAAATGTACAGTAAGGAGTAGCTACTATTTCAGAGAAACCATATTCTTTCCTGGGCAGTCTGAAAGTGGAACTTTGAAGTAGTCATTCTGGAAAAAAAAAATTAAAAAAAAAATCTGTGGCCTGCAAGGGCTTCCTTATCTCAAAGGAAAATATTCTCTCCAGTATGTAGTGCCATCTAAGTAGGCCAGAGGAATGTTAATCTTCTTGGACAAATAGAGCAAGTGTATTTCTAGTGAAAGTAGCAAACACTTTTTGCCCTGAGTAACTAGAAGTGCCCAAAACAGATGTCAACATCACCTTGGAGCTGATACTAAGGAGAATGAGCTAGTTAACAGAAATAAAACACTGCAGTTGTGAGTGCAGTGGACTTTTAAGATCACTCTTTTCTATCAGTGTAATTAGATTGCATTAATGATTGAACTACAATACATGCTGAAAAAAAAATTTTCTTCTGCATATTTCTTCTGGTAGGCAGTAGCATTCTTAAGCTACTTAGTTTCAGCAGCAGCTATAGGGCCTTGCGTACCACAGAAGCTAGTTTTCAGCTGAGGATCAAGATTACAATTTCGGTAAGTAGCTGACAGAGGAAATGTGGTAAACACTTAAAGCAACAAGCTGAAAGCATTTCAGAAAACAAAGTGTGAGATGATCAACAACGCACATTCCCCTTCAGGGGTGGTAACTCAAAGCAAAGGGTGTCAGCTTACATCACGTGAACCAACTTTCAAGTTAATGAAAGAACCTGGCTTTGCAAGTTTACAAACAGTTCTAGTTAAGAGTCAGAGACAAAAATCTAAGCTGACACATTAAAAAGTTTTCCATAGCTTCATATACTGAAGTAGTAACAGTTCTACTAAGAGAAGTCACACCTTCAACACATTCACAAGGTACTGAAAGCACTGAAAGTACTTGTCCTTAAGATAAGGAAATACAATGCAAGGCACAGACATCCAAAACACACCCTATAAAAAACCTCCCCAAAGAAAAGAGTACCAGGAAAGAAGAATGTTGCATTGTACCTTTGTTGTCACCCTGTATGTGATGTATGTCTCCATTGTACACACATGTTTTTTTGGATCATCAACAGTAACAAAGAGGTCTCTAGTTTCCCCATCCAAGTCATCATCCAACTGCAGTCTGTTGAGGAGAGAGGAGGAGGAAGCTGGGCTGGAAGTGTCCACAGGTGTGCCATTGGGTAGACTGAGATCCTGTATTGGAGAGTTAAAAAAAGCATGTTTTTAATAAGTGAACAGATTCACTGTAAAGCACAGTATTCTCAGAGATACCACTGACCAGCTTCACTGACAGTACAAGGGCTATTTATTTCATGACCTCCAAGGATAACTCTTTTCCAGGACACCTGGACAATCCCCTAAGGTCTGGGCTTTGAGAATTAGGTTGTTCCACTGTTTCAAAAGTTGAAGAGAAAGCACCACCATACCTCCCCTTAGTATGGTGTAACCTGGTTTCTCTTCATGAGGAAGTAGAAGTATTGCTGAACCAACAGTTCCTGGTAAGACTGAAGAAACTTAGATACTGAAAACAAAACAGCTAGGCAAATTAAGAGACCTACTTATTAAGATGGGCTTCAGGCAAGTGGCAACACTTAGTTGACTGAAATACAGTCCACTTTCATGTCTGGAGACTTTTACAGTAGAGGAAGGAGGGCAATTTCCTATCAGAGGCATCCCATCTAGTCCATTAACTTCCAAACATGTTGATAGCAGTCAGAGATGGAATTGCCATTGCTGCACTACAAGACAGTCAGAGATCATACACTCTTGCACCAGTGTCTATGCACAGCTCCCTCCTGGAGTCCTAAAGACAATTTAAACACTGTCTTCTTTGAAGAGGTCCTTGTTCCCATCCTAACTCCAAGAGTATCATCCAGGGCCTAGGGAAGAGAGAGGCTACAAGACCCTATTTTAGGAATAGATGCACAAGGGTTTAGGAAGCCTGTAATTCCTTGAAACTGACTCAGCAGCGGGGGGGGGGGGGGACAACAACACAACACAACAACAAACAAAAAAACAACCACAACAACACAAAATCAAAAAAAAAAAACCAACCAGAAAAACCCCACACAAACAAAGCAAAAAAACCAAACTTATAGCTAGCTTGGCACATTCCCACACCTTCCAGTCTCACACTTTGATACTGACCAACCACTCCATAAAACTAGTGGTTACTCAGCTTCACATAAATACCACAGTAACTTCACATGTTCTGCTCTGGTTTTGTAGCAGAGGGAGCTGACAGTATGTGACAAGTTGCACAATATGTAGGAACATCTGACAACAAAGTCCCAAAGATCCATGGCTCTTCAGAAATGAGAGGAGGCTTTTTGTGTTTGCTTTAACTAGTAGTACAAGAATAAATTTATCCACAGAGTAGTTCCCTTGTAAGCACAAAGGTTGCTCTGGTTGCTAGACAGAGAAACATCGCTGCATCTAATCAGCACATTAACTAGAAGTGTTTTAGTTTTAGAATTAGTGCTTAGCCCTAGCTTCACACAGTATTTTAGTGTCTAAATGAAGCATGTAATCTCAGTAAAGCACTCCTGTTTGCAATATCGTCCTTGTCCACCAGTATTCCTTATGCAGTTGTGGTCTATGTTCCAGCTGGACAACAGCAGTCACTGTCTTCAAAAAAAGTCCTCCTTTGTTCAAAGGTTACAATTACAGGTAAGAGCTCCAGGTTGAAGCTACTTACAAAAGTCTGCCTTTGACAATGGCTAAGAACATGGTTAAAGCTCCTACCAGTCTTTGTCATGAACCCATCATACTTCCAAGAAGGAGTACTGGGATTTTAGACAGCTCTCTGCCTGTTGCAGTCCTGCAGAACTGTGGTAGTATGGCTCTTCACCTTGAGAATGGCTTTAGGAAGTAGGGAGAATAATGATTTAGCCTAGACATTTCTGGAAAGGGGTGATCTAAACCACTGCCTGGTAACAGAGACTAGGTACGTCCTCCCAGCTAATGCTCAGAAGTGGTTGCCAATAGATGAGAGATTTCAGATTCAGCTGTCAAGTGAGTAGAATTTGGAAGACAGGCCCTCAAATGCTCTCGTAAAAGGGCAAAAAGAGCAGGATGTGCATGTTATAGATTGTCAGCTCATACACAAGGAAGACAGCTTGAACTACATAAGCATCTGATTCAGACTCCCCATAGCAGAAACAAGTACAATAGGAAGAAGCAGTGCTACAGTAACTCAGCAGATAACGAGATCTGTTGGGAGTTACACAAACAGAATGAGAAGACAAAATAAGATTAGCAACAGGAGATAGCTTCAGAAATATCTGCAGTACAACTTGACAGGAGAAATGAGCAAAGCAAACCCTGGGACACCACAGTAGCTGTAGACAAATCTGTTCCGTTTCCAAATGCAAAAGACAGCTCCTCATTGCCCATGTGCAATGAGCATTAATGTAAGACAAGTTGTGCCAGAACTGCAGCCAGACAAATTCTAAGCTTTCAGTATGAAAATGAATTAACTTGCAGAACCAGCTTAAGCCCAGTTTTACATGAGATCTCAAAAGCTTGTAACAAAACCCTTCAAAAGAGAGATTAAAGAATATGATGGAATCTGCTTAAAAAATGAAAATCACATCAAGGTGTCAGAAGAGCTGGAGGAAGGACCAAAGATGGAGCAAGTGGATGCAGACAGCTGCACTAAGATAGCAACTTCCCTCACCAAATTAGAAGGTAACAATATCATACTAGTGTGCCTTGCACTTCCTAAGCAGGACAGGGGTTTGTGAAAGCTGGAATCCACTTCAATCTACTTGAGTGTGTTCTTGCAGTCACAGGTCCTGTGGAATGTCTCAGGTCTTAAAATTAAGCCTTTGAGAGTGTTACTTGATCTCAGCCTTGGATGAAACACCCCAGATCTAGATCAAGTAAAGCTTTTAGACCAACTCTGATTAAGAGTAGGAGGGCTGCTGGCTGTGGGTAAGGGAGAAGACAGATGATGTGTACATTGAAAGCGCTACTGTGATGTACTGCCTCATCTGTGACAGCAGAACTCTCCCTTGGTAGTCACAGATGGCATCATGCCCTGCTACTCAGCTAGTTTTTAGTGTTGAAGGCTAAGTTAGAAGTTATTTGTCCTTCTTATTGGGTGGAGTCTCCTAGCTAACTGCACAAGGAATGATGCTTATGACTGCTGAACTTTTGCTTAACAGGAGGCAGGATCAGTTTGCTGAAGTCTTCTGTTATTGTTAAAAAGAAACAGGCTTTGGAGTGCCACAGCACATGGCCTAGCAATCTAAAGTGTCTCAGGCTTTAATCCTTTCATCAGAGCATCGCCTCATCATGTTAACTGACAGTGGCTTTCTTCCATGGGACTGGGGGGGATATTTTACAGTTGGGGAGACAAGACTGCATCATCTGTTCTAGTCTACTTTTGCCACAGAAAGAAGCATGTCCTGCAGAGCCAAACAGGAAAGGAGATCTGCAGCCATCTGCATTTCTACCTGTTGGTGTAGTTACCATACCCCCAGCATTTGAAATACTAACTAGTATTAATTGGTTTATGTAACAGAGTGAATTCAGTGCTAGGGATTCATGTATCAGCTTCACCTTTAGCGCACCAAGTAGCTGCCCATCCACCAGTTTAGGTATCTATTTGTATTATCAGAGATCAGCACAGTCCAGGTCCTAGCAGGTACCTACTGCTCACAAAGCCCTTCACATAAAAAAGCCGTTTTGCCACAGCATGTGTACAGTCAGTCTGCCATGCAACTGAGCAGTCCCTCAGCAGGGAGAAGGGAATGCTGCTTCTGGCAGCCAGGCAGATGGAATGGAGGACAGTTTCTGTCCAGTTATTTTTCTAACCTAAAGCCTTCTATGATTCAAGTCTCAGAGAGTATCTACGAAGCCTTCCTCAAGCCTCAAAGCTTTTGCTAGAGTAAAGAGCTAAGATCCTTTGCCTCTGTCCCTCATCTCCTCCGGCCAATCTTGTAGCTTTATCACCTGCTGAAGAAGGTCAGGTGAAGGTCTAGCAAGGCATGGATCACAACCTAGAGTGGAAATAGTATGACATTCTGACCATTCTGTTCGTGATCTGGTTAAGCACTAAGCTTTTATGCATAGCTGTACAACCACCTACAGGCCGACTCTTCACACATTTCTATGGAGTTTGTAGGATTCCTCAATGCACCCAAATTTATGGGTGTATGAGATCAGATGACTCTAGCAGCACATGTTTGGTATCCTACAGCACAGGGCAGGTAGGCACTAACTGCCTGTGCTGGTAGTGCACAAGACCCGCCAACTATGCAGGCCCCTTATCTGGGTTCACATTTTATATTTTTTTTATATTACATAGTCCAAACACCCTGACTAGTCAGCCTGCCCAGAAACAGATACTAAATCTATCAAGAAGTTAATTTCATCCAAGTTTAAAATTTAGCTGAATTTTATACACTTGAAGTCTGCTGTGAGATGCAAAATGAGATGGGAAGTTTCCAACTGATATCATATTCTCCCTCCTTCGTTCTCCCAAGAGATTTTCCAAGAGTCTGGATTTACAGAGCAACTTGGATCTACATGAAGTAAAATCTCAGGAGCTTGGTATTGAGTCTTCTGGATGACAGCCTCCCCCAGCTGAGTAGAACACAACAGAGAAAGCATCTGTTATTCAACCCTCAAAGGCTAAAAAAGGGTCTAAATTTCTGTAGGTATTGGCTTATTGCAGAGTGAAGAACCATACAGTCTCTCTTGCTGAGTTAAAGGCAGTCACTCAATACTGCAGCTTTTACAAACTGAGTATTAGTTTTCATCTCTCCTGCCTTAGCAAGCGTACAGCTTAGACAGCTTTGCTATTTAAGCAGTAGTCCATGAAGGAAGTGGGACGGGGGTTCAGCTAGGTCTTTCAAGCACAGATTAGCTTGTCTTTGGAAAGGGTTAGCCTGAAATCACGTGATGGTGAATGAGAGCAGTGTACTTGCAATAAATATCAGCGGACGGTGAGAGACATTCAGAAGCATCTCTGTTTAGAGATGAGTGGTGCACTTAAACCCTGTCCTGGTCTGAGTGAGAACAGAACGAATTCTGTTCAGTGATTTTACTTTTCAGCTCAGTTCTTCTAACTCACTGCACTGTCTGAAGTCAGTAGCCTGTTCTCACAGACAGTGTCTGCTTCTGGCAGTGATAACACCTCATGTTTAGAGTTACTACCAAGGTTTGGTATTCAGACCAAGGCCACCACTGGATCTTGTGTACCACGTTGAGGGGTGCAGAAAATGAATGGCTGCACATGCAGGGAGGAGCAGACAGGACAGGTGACCCTAAACTGACCAATGAGGGATTCCATCCCATATACATCATATTCGGGTTAGAGATGAGGGATCTGCAGGGTCTTTGGGCTCTTCTCCCCTTTTGGGCTAGGCCAGCTTTGCTTGGCTTGGCTCGGGTCCTCTTTTGATTCCTTCCTCGGAGCACCCAAGGAGGACTCTGTCCATTCTGCCTTTGATCCCGGTCTGTGTGTTCCTGAACCTGGTACCAGAATCCAGCTCCTGAACACAGCTCCTGTCTGCTGCGGGGCCCAGTCTGGGACTCCCCCGGTTCCTGCTCCACAGCATCAGTGGTGACAGTGATGTAATTACCATCAGGGGGGTTGGGTTTGATACTGGTCTTGTATATATATTTGTATATATTCCATTTTATAATTATTAATTTCATTTCCATTAAAGCTGTTCTGGTTTCCTTTTCTAATCACTAAGTCTCTCTCCCTTATTCCTTTTCTCTTCCCCTTTGGGGAGGGAGAGGAATTAACAGAGAGCGTCTGTTATAGGTCTAAGGGGCTGCCCTGACCCTATACCGTGACAGCATGTTCAGTACTCCTTGGGCAGTGTTTTTGCTGTCTGTACTGATGTCTGTGCTGCTGGGGTTATCACACTTACTGTCTGAAGAACTAGTTAGATTCAAACTAGTAAGGAGTTATCTACATTAGTCTGTCTGCCTCAGAGACCAGCTGCTTGTACCAACCCAACCCAACTCTGCAATAATTCCTTTCAGTGCTTTGTGTAAAAATATATGACAACAAATGGCCATTGTCTAGAACTTTCTCATCAATTACAAAGATGAAAAGATTCTGCTGAGTGCTGTGAGACATGTACTTAGATTCTGGAGTGTATGCAAAGGTCAATGAACCTGGTTAAAGGGTCCAGAAACCTCCTAAAGGGAGGTTGTAGTGAGGTGGGGTTGGTCTCTTCTCCCAAGTAACAAGTAATAGGACAAGAGAAAACAGCCTTAGGTTGTACCAGGAGAGGTTTGGATTGGATATTAGGACGAATTTATTCACAGAAAGAGTTGTAAAGCACTGGAGTATAAGTCACCATCCCTGGAGGTATTTAAAAGACATTTAGATGTGGTGTTGAGGCACATGGTCTAGTGGTGACCTAGCAGTACTGGGTTAACAGTTGGATTTATGACCTTGAAGGTCTTTTCCAACCAGAACAATTTTATGGTTCTATGTACTGGGTTTCTTAAATCAAGTGGATAACTAAATTGAACTAGGGACAAAAAGTCCGGTGGATCTGAGACAGAAGTTTCACAGTGGTTGTTAGCAGCTTTGATTCAGTTGTTAGAAGTTGCTTTTGGTTTTTAATATAAGTAGAAAGATCGATCACATCAAACACTGTTCTCCCTCTCTAAAGTATTTAACATCTTCTTCCCCTCTTCCCCCAAAATAGCAATGAAGACATAAATACTAAAACCAATCCTCTCCTATAGATTTTGAGCCCTAGTAGCATACCGCAATGCAGCACTTACCCAAGACTTGGCCAAAATTGAATAGATGAAAGATACGCGCTTAGCAGAACAGTGCGTCTTCAGTTACCTTACAGCATACACACACTGGCTAACTTGTGTTTATCTGGAAACTACATGAGATGCTAGACATGAGTAAATAAGTAGCATTTTTTAATATTTTTTTGCACGTTGTTGCAAAAAAATCAAGGATATTAATGTCTTAATCACACACAAGAAACTCAATTCCTACAGTGTCATAAGTCCAAGCGAAGTTGAACTGGTATATTTCTGCTTATTTTCTATCTGGGGAATGCTTTTGAATCACATCTGCTATCATCTTCCCATTGAAGATTCAATGCCAGAGAAGGTTCAGAAGTAAACACTATCAGCTTTAAGAGCTCAGTGCTTTTTCTGCCTTCAATAACTTGGATTAACCTACAGATTTCCCTTAGTATATATCTATTCCAAGTGTAACAAGAAACAGGAAAAATGGAAACAATAATGCTGCTTCTCACAGGTCTGTCACAAATAAGAGCCTGTTAAGACAAAATAGCAGTAAGTTTGTGATTGAGTCACTTATGCACTACTCCACTTCAAGCCAGTGATAAAGTTTTATTCATGTATTTATATGAACATTAAAATATATTCATATATTCAAAGATATTTATTCATATTACAGGAGCACCAAAAGATCATTTAATGAGCCTGGAGCCATTAAGGGACTGTGATAAGATACTGGAAAAATGGTCTCTACTGCAAATAATTTACTGTGGAAGTACTGTGGATGAGGGCACTGATTTGTTTGAAATTATAAAGACAGTATTGAGATCATGAAAGATCTACAAGCTAGCTAATTATCCTAACACTGTAATAAGACTATAACTCATGTCTTCTGACTCTATTACTCTGTGACTCAAGACACAACATCTCTTGTCCTTTCCCTTGCATTTTTCTTGCCACCCTCAACCATTCTATTGTTTCTGAATTACTCTCAAACATAGAGTTGAGTTTCTTTGTTTAGCAACCACCATTGATTTTTCAATCCTTAATGTAATAATATCACTCCTAAGAGAATGTCACAGTCTCAGCGGAAGAGGTGTGAGTGAATGAAGAGAAGAGAAGAGAAGAGAAGAGAAGAGAAGAGAAGAGAAGAGAAGAGAAGAGAAGAGAAGAGAAGAGAAG
>WTSP01016306.1:3033-13403 GCA_025331215.1 Actenoides lindsayi | reverse complement strand
TTGGCCGGGGCTCTGAGCACCCTGCTCTAGTTGCAGATGGCCCTGCTCCCTGCAGGGGGGTTGGACCAAATGACCTTTAAAAGTCCTTTCCCTCCCAAACCAGTCTGTGATTCTATGACCTTGGCATTCAGCCTCCTGCGTCCCTGCACTCCTGGCTTCGCCCAGCACCTCCCAGGCCAAGAGGCTCTTTCTCCTGCCCCATCACACACCTGCAGGCCTGGGTAGAGCAAACCACTCAGCAAAGGGTGCTCCACCTGCTTCACCACCTCTGCTCCTGCCTTCTTGGCGTCGTGCTGCGTCACCACGGAGGAGAGGCGGTACACGTCCAGCGTGTACTCCCTGGGGGGAGGGACAGCACTGTTAGCACTGGGCAGGGGACATCTTTTAGAGCTGCTTCACATAAATGCTGGTTCTGGCCACATCGAGAAGAGCCAAGGCCTGGAGGCATCTTCACTTTGTTCCCTGAATGAGAGCGCCTGGGGGTGGGCTCAGCAACAGGGCAAGCTCTGGAACAGCAGAGCCCCAGGTCAGGCTTTCCCTTCCCGAGAGGAGCAGGGACCCCAGGACTCACTTGCTGAGCTGGTAGTCGGTGCCTCGGACAAACTTCAGCCTTTCCAGGGGCACCCCGATGCTCTCCAGCATGGCTTTGATCACGTTCTCGTAATAGCGGGTGCGCAACTCCAGCAGCTCCCAGGGGGCCTTCATGTTGTCTAGGTAAGCATGGAGGTCGGCAAAGAGTATCGTCACCTAGTACGGAGGGGGACAGAGTCAGTGCCACAGGAGGCAGGCAGGGGAGCCACACGTTCCCCTCCATCAGCAGGGTGACGAGTCCCGCAGGGCCCAGTACCTCACACCCGGCCTTCAGGAAGTCTGCGATCTTGGACATGGGCACGAAGTAGGCCACGTGCGGCTTGCCTGTAGTAGCGGTCCCCCAGTAGATCTTCAGCTCTCGCTCCTTCAGGATGGCCATGAGCTTATCCTCGCCCAGCACCTCCTGTGAAGGACCAAGGGGCACATCCGGCACGGCCGAGCCTCCCCAGGAATGCGCTGGGGCGGCCGGGGGAAGGACGTGGACCCCGAGCCGTGCCCAGGCTGCGGCCCACTCTGCACGCAGCACGTCCCCGACGTTCCTGTCGACTCCAGACGCGGATCCCAGGACCCCTCTGCTGCACCCAGGGCCTGCCCCGGCCCCGATCCCCCCACCGAGGCCTTCCCCGGTCCCCCCACCAAGTACCTGCAGGTTGCGGGTGATGAGGTGATACTTCTCCTGCGGGCTGGGCGCAGGCTCCATGGCGGCCGCTGCAGGGAACGAGACAGGGTTACCGGAGCCCCCCGAGGCCCCGCCCGCTCCCGAGGCCGCCCCGTTCCCCGCTCCCCAGCCCTACCAACCCGCCTCGGGTTGCATCAGCTCCGCTCGGCGCTCGCCCGCCACGCCTGGCCGTCACTTCCGCCGCCCGAGCGCCGAGCTGCCGATGAGGAAGGGGCGGGGTCGAGCTCCGCCAATCAGGCGGCGCCTTGCGCAGGGAGGGGCGGGGCCCCGCGGCTCTCGCCGTTAAGATGGCGGCGGGTGAGGGCGGGGCACTTGGGTTCGTTCCGCCGCCAGGCCGGGCTGGGCTCGGCCCGGCCCTCCCCGCCCACTCTTGTGTCTTATTTTCCCCTTTTTTGCTGTGCGCTTTCTTGCTCCTCTGCCTGGTGCGGGGCTCGGGGGCCGCCCGGGCCCGGCCGGGAGGAGGAGCGGGGGGCGGGGCGGGCTCCTCCCCGGGGGCGGCCTCGGTCCCGCGCAGCGCTGTTGGGGCGGCGGTTGGGCGGCCCCGGGGGATGGGGAGCCAGGAGGGGGTTGGTGAGGTAGGGGCAGGCCCGGGGAAGGTGCGAATAGAGCTGTGAGGGACAGGCGGAGGGGTCAGGGAGCTGCGGAGGCGGAACTCGGCCTGTGCCTTAGTACTGCGGGGTGAGCAGGAGTCCCAGGACTCGAGGTCTTCGGTTTTCAGAGATTTCTCGTGTGGGGAAATGGTGAGGCTGAGGGAGCTGTCACCCTACGGCCCCTGCTTCCCGCTCTCTGCAGGGAGCAGATCCCAGAGCAGCGCTGCCGCCCTGCGGGAGCTGTCTGGCTGCGGGCAGGGTGGCCAGTGCCAGTCATAGGCTGGCTTGGGTTGGAAGGGACCTTTACGGGCCAGTTAATCCAAGCCCTTGGCAGAGCCGTGTTGCTTGGTAGCTTTGTCTTTTGATTTCACTTTTGACAAGCTCTGTGAGAAACCCACTTAAAGGCTGTGTAATTTTCTGAAGAGCCTTTCTTTGACTCACCCACCGTGGTTCCAATGCTGGTGCTTTTACAGTTGGGGCTGAGCTGGCTCCAGCGTAGTCTGACCAGCGCTGGAATGAGGGGCAGGGTGAGATGGTGGCCACAGGCAGCCTGGTCTTACAGCAGATTCAGAGCTGTTTAAACTGTTAGAGAGCAATTACCCTGGTGTAAATCCGTGAACAGCCCCTGAATTCAGTGTGCTGTGGTGGGCAATGGCAGGGGGGCTCTATCTGGGTTCACGCATCATCAACCACATAATTACCAGAGTTCTGCTTCCAGAATCAGATGATGTAGGGCTGAAAGTACAACCCTAGCACAGGCTGCACGTAGGTGCGTTGGGAAGGTCACGGCAGCAAAGGAACCATTTCCTTGGCTGCAAGCCGAGTGTGTAAACATCTCTGAGTGTACTTTCTGTGCATCAGTTCCAGCAAAAAGGCTTAAAATGTTTGGTTCTTTTTCAAGTCCTTATTTGTTAGGAGCTAGCTAATCAGGCTGCTACACTCCATAGGATGAAATCCACGTTTAATTTGCTTTTATTTGCCTTTTGTTTCTCCTTGAAGCACTTAGGCACTTGTAGCCAAACTGCAGAGCTCCAGGCAAGTACCATCTAGAGAGGACTGGCCGTGACTCCCTAGGTTCCTGAATAGGTTTTGTGTGTGCAGGGGTGGTTCTCGAGGTGCTTGTTTTTCCTTCAGCAATATTCTGAAAGTGCTGGTTTGTATTATTCGGGCAGAATGAGTAGAGGAAGCAGCAGAACTGCCTGAGGTTTATTCCTGGAGTAGGAAATCCCCCCACTTTCTGAAAGCAATAAGCAAAGCCAAGGTATTCCTTTAAATCTGCTGGTCAGAGAGGACAGGAAATACCTTTCCTTAGCCCAGATTGTCCTGCTGGGTGCGAGTCAAATGTGAGGCTTTCAACTCCAAAGGTTTCCCTCATTAAGAGGAAAAGGGGTTTTGGTTGTGCCTGCTTTTAAACTGTTGACTTTTACGGGAAGGTTCATTATCTTCTGATCTCATTACAATGTGTTTTGTGACTAACATGCAGCTGACAGAGTCATGCTTCCGGTGCTCAGTTTTTCCTAACCCGAGGAAAAAAAAAAGACTTTTTTTATTTGTTTACTATCTCTGAAGGAGGGAGGTGGTGGTTGAGCCCCTGGGAGGGGCCCTGGGGCTTTAATTAATACCTGTGGTGTGCTCTGACCTTGGGAGGGAAGGTCATGACCAAGGTGCTTTGTGAGGGCTGGTGGTTGGTGTTGGAGTGACTGGTTTGTGGCAGCTTTGGAGGAGGTGGCACGGACTCTCGTGGTGATTTGGGCCTGTGTTAGTCCTGCACGGTAAAGCCAAACAACCTTGTGTGTGAGAATGCTCACGGAATGAAGGACTGGTTGTTGTTAAGACCTAAGCTGGTCAGGAGTAGAGGTAACAGACCAAGGTGTTTGAATTGTGGTGCCTCGGCTGCTGGTTTTGCCTTCCCTGTTACGTTGCTGCCTCTTTGGAAAACAGCTGAGTTTCTCTGAGTTAAACTGTTGGCTTTGTTGGCAGGTCAGAGCTGATTTCTTTTCTGAAAGGGCTGATCGAAGGGCACCAGGAGGACATGAACTCTGGGACAGGCTTCTAGAGCTGTAAGCAGAAGGCAGAGGGTCCCTAGGATACAGGAGCTGACAGCAGCATGGGCGACCAGTCCCCTCGTGCCTCTGGGCTGTCGCTTTCTCCTGAATTGAAGCCAACAGCTCCGAGAGCCAAAAGGCTGTTGGATTCTGCAGAGCAGGCTCAGGCCCCGTGGGCAGCTAAGAAAGCTTGTGTGTTGGGTAGCAGTCCAGATCCTCCTGAGAAACTGCTGCTCAGCTCCCCGGGTGCCGCCTGCTTGCAAGGATCCGCTCACTTTCTGGATGATAGTGGCCCTGATGACCTCATTGCTAGTTCTTCTGCAGCAAAATACGATGACGTGTCCATCTGTCTGGATACCACCAGATGTTTTGGTGACAGCGAGCCCGACGACTCCTTGTTGGAGCGGTCACGCAGCGAAGGAGAGAATTCTCCTCTCGGTTGCACTGAGGAAGAGATCCAGGAGCTCTTGGCAGATGATCGTGCGGAATCCGCGCGGCACCTCGCTAGAAAAAGCACTGCCAGCCAAAATGTACATGGGGAGAGTGAACTGGAGGAGAGCAGCTGCACTGGGACGTGGGTCACCAGCGAAGAGATAAGTGGTTTCTCTGCGATCTCCGACTCTACGAAGGAACCTCTGTCCGGAAGCTCCTCTTCAGTCTGTTCTGAAGAGCTTTGGGCTGAGAGTACTGGTTTGGGTGAGAACCATCTGCAGTCAGCCCAGGTAACTCGCATGCTGTTTGACCTTGATGTGCAGGAACTTCTGAGTCTCAGCCCGATCGATGCTGACTACGCAGATCAACCTGTGGAGGACAGCTGTCTGGAGGAAGCCAGCAGAGATGCTTCAGAGGCTGTCAGGAGTGCGTGCCCGGGGCACGATCACGCTGCGGGTAACTGTGATCTTGAAGGCTCCTTGGAGGACCTGATGGCTACTGGCCAGCGAAACCCGGCTGTGGGTTGCCTGGGAAGCACTCCCTCCGGCAGCACAGACCCGTCTGACCTCCGGGGTGGTGGTGGGGAAAGCTCCACCTCCTCTTCTGACCTCAGCTGTGGCCAGAGAACAGCAGAGGAAAGTTCAGCACCGGTGCTGCCGGGATGTCCCACCTCTTCTGGATCCGGAAACCGAGGGCTTTCCAAAGCCAGAAGGAGCTGGTGTTCAAGGAAATCAGCCTCTTCTGAGGGTGACGAGGAGGAATCTGCAGGAGCTGAAGAGCCATCAAACAGTGCTCAAGTAAACACACTTCTTAATTCTTCCAACTAAAATGGTTTTAGCTCCGTTCCTTCTGATTTGTCCTTCCTCCTTGTCCATGTGCAGACAAGTGGGTGTTTTTACACAGCGAGGGAAGGGTTTACAAGTGGGGGAAAGTGTGATTTTTATATAACTTTTATAACCAAGGCTTAGAGTGATTTTCTTAGGTGTTAATCCTCTTTTTCCTTATCTTTCTAGTTAAGTGATACAGCTCTAGGCCAGGCTGGGCAGGAGGAGACAACCAGTGGGAAGAAGCCTGGCAAAGTTATTCCTGTACCACAGGAGGAGGGAGAAAGGTAATTTCTTAGGAGCCTCTAAATGCCTTTGCACTTTGAAAAATGCCCCAGCAGTTTCCTAAACCAGTTTGGTTGGTTGAGTGCTGTTGGTTTTATCTTTATTTTTTTTTTTTCTTCTTAAGGCAGACTGAAATAAAGGGGAAAATACTTAATAATTTACCTTGTAAGAGGGGGAAAGAATATAGGGCCGGTCCAACTGGGAGAGAAGGTTGCTAAGACAGTCCTGGGCAGTGGTCTGCAGGGCAGAAGAGGAGATGTTTGTGCTGGCTTGGCTGGGGGCCGCTCTCCTGGAGCGCTTGCCGGCAGATGGCAGCAGCAGAGCAGCTCCAGGGGCTGTGCAGGGACCGGGGACGGTTGTCTTCTCCTCTCCGCTGCTCCTGGGCCTGGGAGCTGTCAGTTGGGTGGTTCTTCCCCGTGGCTGCTGCAGACCTGCTGCAGTCAGATGTTCTCTGCGTGGCTGTTCCCAGCGTGGCCTTGAATAACGTGAAAAATGGGCTGCTTTTGAGGGCTCACCGCGGGTTTCTGGCTTGTTAATCAGGACAGTGACTTGCTGGTTCCCTCAGCAGACGTTCTTTCTTTGCCCTCAGTGTGTTATCTTTGCAGCTGTATTCAAATAAATACTTCTATTTTTGCAATCATAGGCCAGGGCTACATGAAGTTCATGTCTGTCATAGTTCTGCAGGACGCTTTGCCCCCTCTGACTCATCATCTGAGAGAAATAATTAACACTGCCTTTTATTTTAAAGGCTGAAACAATGGACATGTGTTTTGGAAGCAGAGCTTGAGCCAAAGAAAGTGTGTGTGCAGCCATCTGAGGAAATCCGGGACTCCTGTGGCAGGTAACCCCCGGCTGGGACGGGGCCAGGCTGTGCTGGTGGGCAGGGCAGAGTGGAGGGGAGAGATCCTGGTGCACTCAGCTTGTTTTCTTTGATGTTTTGAAGGTACTTGTTTTTCAGAGGGGAAATAAAAAGTCCCTGCCTCACTTGCTGGCACACACAGAGCTCCTCTGCAGCAATCAGACTGGTTCCAGTGGGTTTCATAGTCTGGGATCCCCAGGAAACATTATACAGGGGGCTTGCTGCAGTAAATCAGGGACGCTCCCAAAACAGGCCCGTGTCACCTGGGAAAAGCTTTTCCTTCCTTCTCCTAAAGCTTCTTTACCTGGTAGGAATTTCTTCTTCTTCCTGTGATACTGGAATAACATTGCCAGGCTTCTTCCCACTGGTTGTCTCCTCCTGCCCAGCCTGGCCTAGAGCTGTACCACTTAACTAGAAAGATGAGGAAAAAGGGGGTGTAAAATGTAATAGAAATGAATTCCTGAGCTCCGGCTTGTTGTCTCGGGAAGTAGCTTGTCCTTGTCAGCCCACAACTATGAACCCAAACTCGGGGAACCTGGAGCTGAAGTGCTGAGTCTTGGATTTGCCATTGACAGCTTCTCCACGTTGCCCCCCTCAGCGGTGTCACCCAAGAGCTCCCAACCGCGGCGGCCTAAAGGGAAGTGTCAGTAAAGAGCAGGTACGGATATCGGCCGAAGGGCAGCGTCTGATGGGTACAACTGGGCTGTTCTGAAGGGCAAAGAGAATTCTGGTAGCTTCCAGAGCTGGCCTCCCACTGTGGTTATTCTGGGTGTTCCTGGGTGCGGTGATTGTCACGTCTCGAGCGTTGTAAGGAACCGACAGTTGCGCGGAGCCCGCTCTTAGCCGGGCGGCACGAACAGCTGCATAGCCACGGGGCTGCTTCCCAGTGTGTGGCTACAGCATAAGTAATGCAGAGGAGACTACGTGAGGAAAGCTAAAATGGCCTGTTTTCTCTTCCCTTCCCAATTAAAAATGCAAGACGTATGTTCTGAGTCACAGAAAATCAGGCAGGAGCTCCAAATGAAGGCGGCCGGTGAGCGGGGCGGAGATCTGGTTTGCTGGGGAAGAACATCGTCTGTGATGCGCACAATTTGATTTTCTTATTAGTGCAAACCTCCCTTATCCCAAATAGCTGGAGGCTTGGAATCCAGCCCGCCAGCCAGCGTGGGCTTTCCTGCTTGTCACAGCACAGCCTTCTCAGTGGGCTGACGTTGACCCTGAGCCGTGCTTCTGGCACTTGGGGCTGCGGCGGTGGCGGCTCGGGTATCGTTTGCGTGGGAGATGGAGGGATGCAGAATGAGCCCAAGAAATTCCTAAAGGAAAAATTAGCAGCTTTCAGAGTCAGCAAGGGAATTCCCTTTGGGAAGCAGGAGCTCAGAGTTGGCTGCTGTTTCGGATTGCAGATCTCCTAGTGTTTGTCTTATGGTGGCGTTTGACTTTGCTGTCTCCTCTTCCACATAATCTGCTCTTCCTTGCATCCTGTCTCCTGCTCCTTGCTCCTGTGTGATCTGGATGAATTACAGGCTTTGTGTTTTCACTTCTTTGCAGGTTCTCTATCAATAAAACTTTCCTATAGCCACGTTGGGTGATCACGTGCTAAAGGTCACACTGATGCCAACACGTGTGATCTTTGAATATCTAGTTGGATGAAATCTGTTTGCATTCACAGTCAACTTTTCACATCTAACCAGCTTGAGTGAGCTGGGAGATAACCTATGGTTCCGGTGGTACTTTCTCTCATTCTGATTTCTAGAGGGTACTCAGTCTGAACAGAGAAATTTATTTGCAACTTCCCAGATGAATCTGAATGCTGCTGAGGCCGGGCTGTAGCAGATGTAAAACTGAGATGTAATTTGAACATCTGCTTGGAAATGCGTGGCTGAAACCCATAATTGACCACAAAAGATTTCTGCCAGCTGACCGTTTGTTAGCATTCACACTTCATTATTGCCCTTTATCCCACAGTAAATAGAATCACATCCTCCTTGATGAGATCCTCCTCGGCAATTCTGGTCGGTTCGGGATCAGTCTGCAGGAGTAATGAGGCTCCTGCTTTTCTGTGACCCTTGGCACTCTGCTGCTTAGTCCTGTCCTCGGCCCTGTGCGTAGCTGGGTGGGCTCAATTTCAAATGGGCAGGGGAAGGATAAACTCGACAGGAAAAACATTTCCCTCTCTGAATGGAGCCTTCTCTTGGTTTCCACCCAAACACCTGTATTTGAGGAGCTCTGTGTTCAGAGACCATCGTGGCTGTGCCTATGGGGTAGTGCTGGCAGCACCTGCTGCCCAGACAAGGCAGCTCCTGTTATTCCGAGCAGGATCGCTCTCGGCAGAGTCCTGCACCCCCAGGTACCTGGGAAGCTGAGCTGCCTCCTGTCTGACCTCCAGCCTCTGCTTTCTCTGCCTTGCTGCTGCTGGCAGAACTCCACCAGGAGTTCTCCTCGGGGCTGGGTTGGCTTGGTGGAGGTTTATGATGCTTTGCCATTTTATCAGACTTCTTACAACCCTGGGAGAAACCTGATAAATTATTTTCTTGGATCCCTCTTGAATCAAAGGGAAAGAAGGAGGGAATATCTTTTAAAGAGTCACAGACCATCTGGTTTTACTGTAATAACAAAGATCAATATCTTTAAAAAACCAGACACATTAAGTTTCAGGTGATGGAAAGGGAGAATAGTGTGAGGGAACATAGGGAGAAACAAATCTGTGAAATACAAATGAATGCTGTGCCAGCAGAGTCTGCCTTGAGAGAGCCTGGTCTGTTGATTGGTACTGAGCTGGCTGAGGAAAAAACTTTAATCTTGAAAGAGTTTTTACCTGCCCAGACTCATTTTGCTTGAATGGAAGGCGTGCAGGACTCGGGTTGTGCTGTCAGAAGGGAGGAATTACATTTATGGCTGAGCCGAGGAGGGAGATTTCACTTCAAAGCAAATGAAATCCACCTACAAACCTTAGATTTCAAGAGCAATGTGAGGTGGGGTTTGGGGTAGGAGCTGGGGAAGCAGGTTGCATGAGGGGAGTGGTGGGAGGAGTTTGCTCTTGGCCAAGTGGGAGACCCCCTGGTCTACACCCAGGGGCTGCTCGAGCAGCAAACCACTTGGCTTTGGTTTGCAGGTACTTTTGCTGAGATAATCAGAGCTGCTGGTTTCTAAATAAGTGGAACTTGCCTGAAAAATCTCACCCTAAACCTGTAGCTTTGCCTCGGCTGTTGTGGAAGGATTGTGATTCCTTCTGGTCACACACATCTTGCATCAGCGTATCGAGGGTGAACTGTTGCGTGACGGTGAGTTTGCCTTTTGTTGGCTCCCTTCTGCCTAAACAGTACAGCCTGGAAACACAGATAATTTATTTTTTTCTCCACAAACACCCCTGAAATCTCTTCTAGAAGTATCTGGTTTTTGACAAGGAGCTATTCCTTTGGGTCAATAAAAGCTGATACTGTAGTTGATGAAGGAGACCTGGATTTGCTCAAGAGGTGCAATGTTCGCTGGAAAGGAAGAAATGTGCAGAACCCTGATTCACATTGATCATGTGACTGCAGTGGCAGGATGGAAAAACCTTTGAATTCCAACTGGGCGAGGGCACACACTGTTCTGTACCCAGAGCCCAAGGAACAGTGGACTCGAGCGAGGGCAGTAGGCCAGGGAAGTCACTGTCACTGAGCTCTGGTACCTCTTGGGAGTGAGCAGAAAGGCAAAGGCTCTGGCAAGGCTGGAGTCACTGCTTGGTTCATGTTTTGTGACATGAATTCAAGGATTCTTGTGTTCCACTGAACCACCTCGTGGAAGGACACAGCTTTTCTGAGCTTTACCAGAAATATATGTTGGGTTTAGTATGAGTTTCTCTCCCTAGCTGTTGGCATGAGTAAGTTGCTGTCTCCCATAACATCCTTGTGGGTAAGCTCAGGAAGAGTGGATGGTGAGATGGATTGAGAACTGGCTGAACAATAGAACTCAGAGGGGACTGGAATATCTGTGAAGGTGACGGAGCCTGGAACAGGCTGCCCAGAGAGGTTGTGGAGTCTCCTTCTCTGGAGAGATTCCAAACCCCCCTGGATCTGTTCCTGT